>CH002094.1:439386-461545 GCA_000149265.1 Ciona savignyi | reverse complement strand
TTTTAAATTTAATTTTTTTTAATATTCTTTAGACAAAAGCGTAGTCAATCAATCTTTTGTTGCAATTTACTAATTTAAAATAAAAAACTTTTAAATTTAATTTTTTTTAATATTCTTTAGACAAAAGCGTAGTCAATCAATCTTTTGTTGCAATTTACTAATTTAAAATAAAAAACTTTTAAATTTAATTTTTTTTAATATTCTTTAGACAAAAGCGTAGTCAATCAATCTTTTGTTGCAATTTACTAATTTAAAATAAAAAACTTTTAAATTTAATTTTTTTTAATATTCTTTAGACAAAAGCGTAGTCAATCAATCTTTTGTTGCAATTTACTAATTTAAAATAAAAAACTTTTAAATTTAATTTTTTTTAATATTCTTTAGACAAAAGCGTAGTCAATCAATCTTTTGTTGCAATTTACTAATTTAAAATAAAAAACTTTTAAATTTAATTTTTTTTAATATTCTTTAGACAAAAGCGTAGTCAATCAATCTTTTGTTGCAATTTACTAATTTAAAATAAAAAACTTTTAAATTTAATTTTTTTTAATATTCTTTAGACAAAAGCGTAGTCAATCAATCTTTTGTTGCAATTTACTAATTTAAAATAAAAAACTTTTAAATTTAATTTTTTTTAATATTCTTTAGACAAAAGCATAGTCAATGTTATTATCCTCTAGTTAAGCTTGCATATTTACAGGTAATTTTATTTATTGGTGCAATTAGTTTTAGTTTAGTTTATTCATTTTTTTGCCCCAGTACTAAAAATGGTATACATAAACAGGAAAAGGCAGCAAAACAAACAGTTGTTAAAACACGGTATTTAAAATTTAATTGTAAAATTTCTAAATAAAAAGAGTGTGGCACCTTGACATGTTGCACAGCTCTAGGAGAGAAGTCACATGCGTAAACGAAGAGATTTGAATATTTGTCCATGAGTGGAAATATAGCATTACCAACTCCACACCCTGCTTCTAATAACACTGTATGTTCATTCTAGTAGTAATAGAATAGTCTATAACAAGAATAGAATGGAATAGGATATTCATGTTTATCCACTTGAGTGGGAAAACCAAGGGGGTTAACACATGGGCAATCGTAATATCACCTCGTGGTTACTTTTGGATTACTGAGGCTATGATATACACGTTCCTTTAATATGGTAGAACCCATTAATCCACTGGGTTAAGGCAATATCCGTTAAGTGCCTTGCCCAAGAACACAATCGACTAGCTAGACTAAAATGTAGTTTGCTTGCAGTTCATATATATTACTTAGGATCACATGTTTACTGATTTTATTCTTTCTTCTATTTCATTGAATTCCCGTGTGGTCCAATGTCTGTCCTTGAAGAAATTAACACTGTTCCGTTTGTAAAATAAATCCCACATTTTCCTTGCTTCTAATTCCAATTTGTCCCGGCGGAAATCACTCACAAGCTTAGTGTTCTGTAGACAAATTGAGAATAAGATAGGATATAGGAAAACCAAGAGAGTTAACACATGGGCAATCGTTAGATCACCTCGCGCCCACCATCGGATTACCGGAGCTATTGCAGTGTGTTGTGTAGAACCCATTAATCCGCTGGGTTAAGGCAATGTTGGCAATGGCCAGTTTTGAACTTGCAACCTTTCGATTAAAAGGTGTCGCACTAAACCACCAGACTAACCCGTCAGAAATATATAACATTGTTTGGTTTTAGGAAAGTATATAAGGTTATAACCCAATCTAGAAGATACTATTCTAAGATTACCCACGTAATAACTCTTCCGCATTTTTCCATTCACGGGAATAAAAATGTATATCCTATTGACCTATTCTTGTTGAGTGTTGACTAGTGATACCTGCTTTTCAAGCATTCCTTTTTCTTCAGCTGTCAAATGTCTCACTTCTTCTGTTGTCCATTGCGAACTTTCGTCCAATAAATCCATTACGTTTACGTTGATCTCAACAGAAGTTTTAGCATAGTAATTTGGAGAACTATGGTTTTAGTCGAAGTAAAATTGAAATATAGAATAACAGTTTCGGGAATTTCCCTATGTAAAATATTCGAAAGAACTTAAGCAGCATTGGTTGAATTTGAAGAACTTTGTTAAGTAACAAATTAAATTTAGGTAGTTTAATACTGATTCTATTAGAGTTTAGGATGTGCAAGTATTTAACACGATTATTTTTTGCAAACAAGTGAAGAAATTGCGAAGTTCACCGAACATGAATAGTAGCGGTTTCATCTGTCCGTAAACCTCTATCCGCTACTTGTAAGGAAAGTTGAAAAGTATTTGCGTTCATAAACCTGGGTTGCCATTTGAATCATTTCAAGAATAATTGCTATTTTGCTCCTTGGTTGCCACAATTACAAAAAGGAAGGGGGGGTAATTTTTTAGGAGGCGTTCAACTAATTATTTTCCCTATCTCTCCAATGCAAACTGACCTCACAAAAACGACTGTCACTCAAAATCCTGACATAGGAAGTCTTAGATTTTTTCACAATTTCAAATTGAAGCTTGGATCTGCAACCTAAACTTAAAACCCTTACAAAATTTTGTTTAAAAATTTTGAGCCCATACCCCTTCGTACATCGGCAACTTTTTTCTAACAAAACAGCTAGCAGATGCACATTCAACACCTTTATTTTACAAAGCACTGCTCCACGATTACAAAACTTTACAGCTAATCGAGAACACCGGCGCGCAGCCTAGCTAGCCCATGCTGCTTTTAACAAAACAAACATTGGGGAATCACCACCATTGTTACTCAGCAAAACACTCTTTAAAAACGATGACTCATGGACTCGTCACATCCTGCCGTTCATAGAGGTCTTAATTGGTTATACGCCATCTTTAAGGACAGAAAAAAAATTAGATATTTAAAGATACCGGGAAAAACAAGGGCAATCGTAAAACCTCGCGCCCACCGTCGGGTTACCGGAGCTATTGCAGTGTGTTGTGTATGGTTCACACGGTTCTTTAATTTGGTAGAACCCATTTATACGCTGGGTTCAGGCAATGTCTGTAAAGTGACTTGCCCAAGAACACAACCGAGTAGCTACCTGCTAGTGCGAACCTTAAACCTTTCGGTTGAAAGGCGTAGCACTAAACCACCAGATTAACCGGCCGGGCGTTTCTCAACCGACATCTAATCGTCAGATTATTTGGCGATTTCGCAATAGAGTGCTGTGACTCGAATAACAATCATATTACCTCGCTTTCTTACACACTCAATGTTTCCGTTGCTGTTTGTCATTGTTTACTTTGTATTTCATGTTGGTCATATAACTGATTTCCCCTGCACTGTATATAGCAATAGGCGGTGATGATTTCGAATAACCTGTAGTAAATCGACGAATCGAAATTATGGGTCTCATTTAGAAAAATGGGACACATATTGTATTTGTACGTGTTTTGTTTTTTTTTCTGTCAAACGCTTGACAGGCATAGCTTGTGCATCCAACATATACCAGAAGGAATAATGGAGTCGTAATGAAATTTTGTCATTTGTTAGACAGAATGGTCAAGATAGGCAGACATTTTACCTAGGTATATACCCTAAAAATCAGGATTTGGTTCTCAAATCATGATTGTGGCAAGCATGCCATGTCGACCCGACATCTACCAAAAGGAGTAATGGAATCGCAATAAAATTTGACATTTGTAAGACAACATGGTCTAGATATGCAGAAACCAAAATTTTGGGTAATGAATCCATGGGATTTCCCCTGTGACGTTAAAAATACAAAAACGTTTTTTTAAATAAATTAGCTTTTGGGGTCATAGCGCTTGAACAGCTGCTTTAATTTTGATTACATTACACGCAGCATCAGAAATTGCTATACTATTTTTAATGCTATTCTTAATGGTGCTATATAAAATACATAACACACTTCTGCACAATGTAAATTATTGACTAAGTACTGCTCCCGACAACTGTCTACGTGAGAAGTTGCAGTCTGATAAGAGTCGACTGTTGGTTATTCAGAGTTTATTAAAATAAATGACAATTCAAAACTTTTCATGTTTATTCGACAAAAATTAAACATACCGGAATTATTAAAAGGAAATCCTACAAATTAAAGTTTCCGAAGGAAAAATATAAATATGTACAGTTCAATGACCATAGACTTGAGCTATGAACACAATAGTTACCCGACTGTTGAGTTCTATATTAATCACTACAAATATAACAATTATACATTTCTTAAAACTAATAAACTACAAGAGTTTATAATTAGAGGTGAGAGGCTTTATAATTATAGGTGATAGGCTATTTGTATATGTGATAGAAAAAGAAAGGTATTTTTTGTTTACTGGCTCAGTTTCTAAGCCATGATGTTTTTTTGCTAAGACCATTTTTTTTTGTATGTAAGTCGGTATATGTAGCGGTCGTGTTAACTATTCGGCCACACGACCGTACAGATAAAGTTAGATACGTTTTTAATCGGGGTGATATTGATTTTTATAGTGTTTGTGTAAGTATTCTAAATAGTGCTTTAAATATCCAAGTTAGACTTTAAATAACAAAATTACCAACTGCTATTGCGTATACGCAATAAACAAAACAAAAAAGAGTCGAAGGTCGATAATAATTCAGTAATCATGACGGTATGTCAGTAGAAATAAAAAAAAAGAAAGAAAAATACGAGGTTCTTGCAACTATAAAAACTATCCGTTATTACGTAAATTGACACCACAATAGTTAAATTTTAAATTTTAAAAACATTATCCCAGAAATATATTAGGAGTTATAGATGTCACAGTTTGACTC
Organism: Ciona savignyi; assembly: GCA_000149265.1. Classification (NCBI taxonomy): domain Eukaryota; kingdom Metazoa; phylum Chordata; class Ascidiacea; order Phlebobranchia; family Cionidae; genus Ciona; species Ciona savignyi. The sequence goes on along the minus strand of CH002094.1, from coordinate 456,784 downwards.
TTGCAGTTCCGCCTTTTAGTGGGTATTATATGAGTTTGACTATCATTTCCAGTAGTGGTGGGATTGATTCCAGATGTTCCAAGCACTTCTCCCCGATAGCTGCGATCTTTTCTATAATGAACTTTAGTAATTTCACCAGTTTTGACCAGACATACTTTACAAGTTTAAAGATTTGTTTTGCAATGAACTTCAAAAAATCGAGAAACCGGCAAATTCCCATCATCAAGTATGCTGGAATGACTGCGACCACAGCGACAATTTTAGAAAAGCATCCTCTCGCAACGACAGCTATTTTACCATTTTTAAAATCCACGCAGAATGAGAAATCAGCCCCTTCGACTCTCTGCATACTTATTTCAGTAGTTTTTAGTAGATATTTAATATATATTCTGGAAAAGAAAAAATAAAAACATTGTAATGATTTGAATTTAAAAAAACAAAACAAAAAGGAACCGAAACTAATGAATGATCTACCCACTCCTGTGGTCATGTCGCCAGGTCATTGCCTTGAGAGGTTTATCTAATCAGGTTGAAACTTTTAGAAATCCTAACTGACATGTCCATAGTATGCCTCGACTTTATTTTATAAACGCCCCAAAAGGGTATACCCGCTTTTAAGAAAATTGTAAAAAATGGTGCATTATTTAGCATTATGGCGTTATCGCCAATATCTCCGAAGAGAAAAAATTATTTACTTCAAATTCCTTTGAAAATTATGTAATGAATATAGCTATGATAAAAATCGGTTTAAAAAATAGCGGTAGCTAACACTTCGTTGACACTCTCTAGTTAAATTAGAGATTTCCCTTCAATTTCGCAACAAAATATTTAATTCTAGCCATTGAAATAATGTAGGAATAGTAGAACTAAAAAATAAATGCGGAACTAACTTTTATATCAGTCCTTTGTTGTCACTTTTGTTTTTCTGCGTTCTAAGCAAACACATTCCTAACATAGTGTCAACAGAAATAATTTAAACATTAACAATTGTTAACAGAAATCATTCAAACATTAACAATTGGAAATTGCACCACATCAATTTGCCTATGCCCCACTGTGTATCGTATTTAGCTAGATCATATCTATTTGTTAGTTTAAATCATCACCCTATCTTCATATTTTGCTATAAAATAGCTAAGAAAGGCAGAACTAAAAGTTAAATTCGCTACTAACGTTTACCTATGTTGCAATGAACATTCAGTGTTAACAGCAAGTATACTCGCTTTACACCACATATCCTATTAATTGCTGTTAAAATAACATGGGGAACACACAAGTTGATGTACCAGTACATTGTTAACATAACCAAGCGTAGAACTAAAGTTTACATCAGCCGTTGTCATTTTTTTCTGACTTCAAGGTAACCGCATTCTAATAAACATCGTGTCAACAGAATCTAATAAACAAAAGTTGTTTACCAACCAATTTAAATTGTATAAAACTTGCACTGTGCACCATTCCATAACACATTTAGTGTAAATATTGAAACTTTTGTATCGTAGTAGATTTGCACACCGCTTCCAAAATATTCCCGATGCGATTCAGGGTTACATAATTTAGATAAAGTAAAAACTTTGGTAAGAGTAGTGGTGAAGGTACACTTGTTAGTGTAAAACTCATTTTTACCATTTAATTTCTAACTGGTCAAAAACTTCGGGTTGGAGCTGGTATTATATTGTGTTAAATACAATGTATATATTTCTACACTCGTTTACAACAAATGCAACGAGCGTCTAACCCAAATACTTTACACAACTAAAGAGTGGTTATCCATTACTATTTGTAAAACATGCGTTCCTAACCAAAACGACCCATTGGTATAGATGTCGGGGCGATATGTCATTCTGTCACAATCATGCTTGAGGAACAAGAGCCTATCTAGCGCTATGCTTACAAGAAGTTAATATTTTTAAATACCGCTTTGGTTTTTAGACTCTCGGGGGAACCCCCTAGAATTTATCAACCAAAATATTTGTTTCTGCATATCTAAATAATGCTGTTTAACACAAAGTTTTATAGCGTTCAATTACCGCCGCCGGTAGATGTCGTTGCAACATGCCAAGCCGGTCACAATCATGATTCAGGAACATATCTTCGTTTTTAAGGGAATTACCCTATGTAAATGTTTTTTTTCATTTAATTGGCACAGAAGTGGCATACAACCCAACATTCCACCTAATTGGAATAAAATTGGAGCAGCCGTTTAAGAAAACTCAACAAAAATTTGTAATTTGTTAGACAACATGGTATAGATGTGCAGAAACCAAAATTTTGGGCAATAACTTCTAGGGGGTTTTCCTGAGACTATAAAACTCAAAAAGGCATTTAAACAAATTGTTTCTTTTGAGCATAGCGCTAGAATATAGCTGCTCCAATTTCGATCAGATTTGGTTAAATGTTAGTGCCCTATCCGCCGTTAACCATTAAAAAAAAGAAAAAAATACATAGGGAAATATCTAAAAATTAGGATTTGTTCCTAAATCACGATTGTGACAAACATGCCATATCGCCCTGACATCTCCAACAAGGAGTCGTCAAATTGATTTTAAACTGTATGAATTGTTAGATTATTTGGGGAATTAGCTTTATTTTACTACGGCGCTTGACAATAGGCTTTAATTTAAAACATCTGTGGTAAAATGTCTGTAAATCTAACACGATTATTTTTTAACTACATATGGAAAAGAAGTTTGGTTTGATAACTAAGGGACCCATATGTTTATGCTCGAAGACACAAAACTATGGCAGTTTGGGTAAAACTTTCTGGAAAGTTAAATAACATGGACCTGTCGTGCACATATCTGACAATAACATATATTGTGTAATGAACATTAATATCAAGAACGGATTGTTTAATTACCTCAGGGACCCATGCGTTTATGTTAGCAGAAGCAAAGTACATAATCGATGTATAAAATACAGACTGTAGTTATGGACCCTGCTCGCATGAATAAATAGCATACAAAATATTTTTTACAAATAGTGGTGGTTAAACACGTGGTTGGAGAGTTGAGACTGTCTAGTTAACATTTTTAATCTAGTTACATTGGGATAGGATAGTCTTTATCCCCGTGAGTAGGAAAACCAAGGGGGTTAACACACGGGCAATCGACAGATCACCTCCCGCCCACCGTCTGAGATACCGGAGTTATTGAAGTATGTTGTGTATCCTATATGATAGACACGTTCCTTCAATTTGTTAGAACCCATTAATCCGCTGGGTTCAGGCAATGCCCGTTAAGTGCCTTGCCCAAGGACATAACCGATTAGCTAGCGACCAGTTTCGCACCTGCAACCTATCGGCTGAAAGGCGTCGCACTAAACCACTAGACCAACCGGGCGGGTGTTACACTATCTAAATCATTAATCGGAAAATTAATATTTTGCCGTGTTCGCATTTTGACTGAGTTATTCATCGACTCTGCGTGTTTTGCTGTGGTTGTATGTAATCACGAATAAAAACCAACCTTCCTTGAGTTGTCGGAATACGGGAGTCATGTTAGTTAGACTATTAGCTATGGGGAATCGTCTTAACCAAGTGCCAAGCATAGTCACCAAGTATAAAGTACTTCGAATCCCTACATATCTGACGATAACTGATGTTGTAACACCTAATATCCTACCCTTTTAGAAAAAAAACACGACCGAACCAATATTTACACATTGTCCCTTTTCTTAACTGAATTGTAGAAAATACGGAACATGTGAAAACGTCTGCAAATAGACTCACAAGTGAAAGACAAAAGTTATTGAAAAAGAAAAACTATGGAAATTCGAAAATTCCACTTTCACATCAAATTGCTGGTGTCCGATTCTGCTTGACCAGGAGAGAAAGTTAATTTGATCGGCCCTACACTGGCGGAGGGAGAATCAGTGTCCATTACCACATCGGTACTGTCGTTCGCCCCACGCAATCGCAGAATGTTGCCGGGCGTGGGCGGGCGCCGAATCGCGTTGTCCGTGGTGAACTCGTCTCCCCCACCCCCGATGCCGCGCATACGGGATATTTGGCGGAGAACCGATTTCCCGTCTTCCCGTACCTGAATGGCGGTTTGTTTGTGAAATATTGCAGGAAGAATTCTATATTCGAATTAATTAATAAATATAGTTATGGCTAGACATGTCAGACCTAAAGTATATTTAAATGAAAGTGTGCAAATTAGAAAAGTTATTAAAATCAAAATTCTACCAAATTGAAGGAACGTGTAAATCATACACAACACACTGCAATAGCTTCTGTAACCCGACAATAGGCGCGAGGTGATCTGACGATTGCCCGTGTGTTTACCCCCTTGGTTTTCCCATTCACAGGGATAAACATGGATATCCTAATCCTCCTAACCCTAAAGTTATTAAAAATAAAAACTATTACAACTTAGATATCGAGTGTGCGATGATAAACACTAAATTTCGTTGCCACAGAACTAACCTCCGGGTATTCGCAACACTTATGTGCATAATACGCCGCAGCGTCCAATCCATTGCCCTGCTGGAGGTAATACCGGGCAAGGAACTGATACGCTTCGGTATGTGAGCTTGTTCCTTCCACCACCCCCCTCTCCTCAGCTTGCTGGGCAAATCGCTCGTAGTAACAAGCTGCCCATTCCGAAGAATTCTCGCTCTTGTAAAGCCTGCATCGAGATAAATTACGGCGATCAAAGTTGGTAATGTTAAGATGTTACAGTTTAACCTATACATATTGTTTCATGTCCTTATTATACATTAAAAAAACAGTCCTTAACCACTAACACTGACCTTTCCGACAGATTAGTCTGGTTGTTTAGTGTGACGCATTTCAACCGAGACGTTGCATGGTACAAAAGCTAGTCGGTTATGTCCTTGGGCAAAGCATGTAACGGACTATGCCCTAACCCAGTGGATTAATGGGTTCTACTAATTTAAAGGAAAGTCTGTATTATACACAACACACGCAATAGCTCCGGTAACCCGACGATGGGCGTGAGGTGATCTGACGATTGCCCATGTGCTAAACCCTTGGTTTTTCATTCACGAGGGATAAGCATGAAGATCCTATCCATCACCAAAAACACGTACTTTGCCAGTTTAATGTTGGCCATTCCCTCAATATCTCCAACAGCGAGTGCCTTCCGGTAACACATCTTAGCTTCTTCGAATCGCTTCAAACCTCGTAAGTTTCCCCGACTGCCATAAGCATCCGCGAATCGAACGGTCGCAATCGGTGAGCCTGGTAAGAATGTTTGAATGATGATAATTAATACTGGGGCAAAAAATGAATAAACTAAACTTAACTCTTATAATAAGTGATGAATTGGTTCGGTAACCTTTCTGTTCACAGTATGTTTTCGACTGCCTAACAGACAACTCCAAATACAGAGAAAAACTTTGAAAATGCACAATCGACAAAAGATTAATTACTTTGTGACTGTTACACAAGGATTTAAAAAAGAACACAACTTCACAAACAAAAGGGTTCAAGAAAAAGACACAATTGGAAAGAGGCAAACTAAGATGCAACAATATCAAAAAATAACAATTTTTTTTTTAAATCTTCTTTAACCCTTTAACTGCCGGCTGTTTTTTTGGTCATTTTTCGGCTAAGTTGCCTTAGGTTAGAAGCTTCTGTACAAAAAACTATTGATGTAAGCATGATATGATCAACAGAAAAGTTGTTCAGTAATAAATTTTCTTTTGTTTTACATTAGTAAAATTTTGATGACGTCATGCATTGTGCAGTGACGTCATGTGTTTCTATTTAGATCAACAAAAACTATCTTTTTTTCTCATTTACAAACAAAACAGTATATAGCAAAGTTATTTATGATTATCTTTGGACCATTTTTGTACTACTTTTTTTGTGATGACCTGACAAGTTGACTGATGACGTCGTAATACGCAAATCAATTTTTTTTTTTTTTTTACTTTCGCCCAATGAAACACAAACACATGGCCACAGGAAAACAAAACTGATGCAAAACATCTTCAAAATGTTCTTTATTGCTAGAACTACTTGAAAATGAAGCACAACTGCTTCCAGAATCACTATCAGCCAACAAAAGGGCAGCTTCTTCATCAGAATCTCTGTTTTTACTCTCCATAAGCTCAAAAAATAGCCTAATCCAAAATGTACAAGCGAAAAACGAATGGATTGTTTTCAAACTAAACAAGCGAACCATGACGACAATAGTTGAAAACTAATCGGGGACTAAAACAGTAATTAAAATTAATTAAAACAACCAAAACCACACATATATTTATACGTTTTTTAAAACTTAAATACCTTGAAAATTTCAAATGCAAACCTATATATCATCTTATATTGGTAAAAGCAGAAATTATTCAGCTCTCCAGCGCCATCTCACTGATCAAAATCGGCCGTATACTTTTCCATTTATGCAATTTTCGGCGCTGTCGACTTGAGTCGACAGCGGCCAGTTAAAGGGTTAAATCTATACGACATTTGGCATGGTACTCCAGTTAATGATGTTCATGATTACACAAGTATGCTTTCGACATCTATTACCACACAGACACATTGGTAAAAAAACAATAGAAGTGTTAAGCAAAACAGGTTAGTCTAGTGGTTAAGTGCATCGCCTTTCACCTGAAAGGTTGCAGATACGAAACTCGACGCTAGCCTGTTGCTCCTTGAGCAAGGTACTTAATGGACATTGTCCGAACCCATCGGAATAATTGGTTCTACCAAATTACAAAAAAACATATTAATCATACCCAACACACTGAAATAGCTTCGGTAACTTGACGATGGGTGTGAGGTGATCTGACGATTGCCCATGTGATAACCCCCTTCGTTTTCCCATTTACTGGAATAAACATGAATATCTTATCCTATGGTTTTGTTACATCTGCCTCAGTATTGAATAAAATCCATGATTTACAAACCTGCTTGTAGTAATAAAGTGAGTAGTAATGCATTTTGAGAAGTTCATATGTCTGACCTAGTCCGTACCATGCCCTGTAATCCCTGCGGTTCAAATCAACGGCGTTTCTGAGAAAAAAACAAAATCGTTTTTGATACAGAAAATGTTTTTGGGGCAACAAAAATTCATAGTTTGGTTAAAATTAAGTTTGGTAGCCTTGTTTAAAGTTTGGTCTGGCACAAAAAATCTTTAAAGTTATTGCTGCAATTTGTAAATTCCCATTTCTCATCAATAAATAATAAAAAAAATTCACAGATTACTCAACCAAGCGACAATAAAGCACCGAAAACAGCTACACAGCCCTTTAAACAAAACAAACAGAAGACGTATAAAAAGAAAAGCTTTTTATATAAAAAATTTCTAAGTTTTTTTAAAACTAGAGAGTGTCAACCACGTGTTTAACCACCAATGTTTGTAAAACACATGATGTATGCTATATATTCATGCTACAGGATCCCTAACCACATTTTGTATTTTATAAACCGAGTATATAGTTTGTTTCTGCAAGCATAAACGCATGGGTCCCTGGGGTAACAATCCAATCTTGTTATTGATGTTCATTACGCAATATATGTTATTTTCAGATACATAGACGCCAGGTCCATGTTATCCAATATTCCAGAAAGTTTTAACCGGGCTGCCATAATTTTGTTTCTGCAAGCATAAACATATGGGTCTTACAGTTATCAAACCAATCTTCTTTTCCATGTGCAGTAAAAAAAGTAATCATGTTAGATTTACGAACATTTCACCACAAATATTTTAAATTAAAGACTCATGTCAAGCGCTGTAGTAAAATGAAGCTTAATTCCAAAACAGCCCGATTTAGTATTTCATGGCTTAGGGGAATTCCCCTGGGTTTAGTACACTAATTTTTGTTTTTACATTCAAATCTGGGTCATGTTATCCAACAATTCTTAAAGTTTTAATCCGATTTGTCGACTCATTGTTGGAGATGTCAGCGCGATATGACATGCCTGTCGCAATCATGATTTAAGAACAAAATCTTATTTTTTAGATTATTTCCCTAGGTATTTTTTTATTTCTTTAAAGTGTTGAATCAGTTGCTAATGCACTTACATTCCACTAAATCTGACTTAAATTAAAGAAGCCGTTCAAGCGCTATGCCCGACAAAACTATTTATTTAGAAAAAAAAAAACGTTTTGAATTTTTACGTAATAGGGGAATTCCCCAGGATGTATTACCCAAAATTTTGGTTTTTGCATTTCTAGACCATGTTGTCTAACAAATGACAAAGTTTAATTACGATTTCCTTACCCCTTCTGGTAGATTGTAAAGCTACAGGCCATAACTGTTACAATCGGGATTTAGGAACATATCTTTATTTTTAGGGTATTTCCCTGAGTAAATAATTTGTTTCTTCTCATTCGTAAAGCAATGGCTAACACATACATTTTACTAAATCTGATCAACATTGGAGCAGTCGTTCATGCGCTATGCCCAAAAAAGCTATTTTTTTTAGAAAAAAGTACCGTTTTGTTTTTTCACCTCCCAGGGGAATCCCCCTTGATAAATTAGCTAAAATTTTGGTTTCTGCATATCTAGACCATGTGCGCTAACAAATGTCAAAGTTTCATTACGATTGCATTACCCCTTCTGGTAGATGTCGGAGCCACAAGCCATGCCTGTCAAACCTTTGACGAAAAAAAACGGACAAAAACAATATGTGTCCCATTTTTCCAAATGGGACCCATAAGAGTCAATTTTTATAAATATCCCATGAGTTATGCACAACAAACCATTAATTTACCTGTAAGCCTGGATGGCTGCCGAGGTGTTTTTAACCTCAGTGAACTCGTGGCCCATCAGTGTCCACGCGCTCAAGTAGTTTGGGTTGAGTTTAAGTGCTCTTTGGAAGTATATTACCGCTTTTTCGTGGTCCGTTCTGATGCTGTAGTAGTTGCCTAAAATTTTTAGCACTGGGTAAATAGAAATTAATGAAAGTCAGAATCAGACAGTAGTTGTTAAAAATAAATATCAGATTTGATAATTTAGTCTAGAAAAAGACATATTCACTTTAAGATTCAATATTTGCGTCACTGATATATAAATTGGCAGTCCTTTAATCGAATTGTAGAAATTAAAGCAATGTTTGGTTTACAAAATAGGCCTGTCTTTCTCAGCTTGTTGAAATTAATGTTTTAGTTGAATATTGAGTATTGCTTTATCGCACACTTTTCTTCGAGGCTTAGTGTAATAGTGTCATTTTTTATAAACATTTATTTTTTCATTTTTATTTATTTTTTTATTAGGGTTTAGCGGTCACATATAATTATGCCGAAATGTTATAATTTATTGTTTTTTTAGGTGTGTTCTAACGACTGTTGTTTTGCCGTTTTTTCCGTTTTTCCGAATTTTTATCAGAGGTCCTGCTTCATGTTTTCATCGTGGAAACAAAAAATAAACTAAACTAAAAGTATCAAATGTGTGCAGCCGGGTTGTAGTTGTTAGATTGTCAATTGTAAATTAAGTAATGTTTTCCCTGTGATTAGAACAGAGGTTTGGTTTATACCACCAACAATTACAAATACCCCAGTCAGGTTAAGAATGCTATCTCAGAAAAACCAATATACACTAAGCGCCTTGCCAAAGAACTGACTGGTTTTGTTTAACAAGCTTAAGCTTTAGAAACAGTTCATTTATAAAAACCTTAAAGGGGAACTGAAGTCGATTTTAAGAATATCTTAATAAATGGAAAAAATACGCTGATTTCAAAAATCAAATCAGTTTCTTCCAATAATTTTTGGTTAAAGAGTTATGAGCAAATATGTATTTCATTTTATGTTAGGGGATTTCCCGTATTACGTCACTGACGTTGTTGAGATTTCGTGCATATATGCATTGTATACAATCATGTGTCAGTTTAGAGGTGAATTAGTAACAGAAGCGCCTGCAGGAGCGTTGTATTTTCGTTTTTATTACGGAGACTTAGCATAACACTTGTCATATAGCCTTACTGAACAAATGTACATGGTGACAGCTTACTTTAAGTGCGGTCATTAAGGCCTGCACGGTCCTGGACCTAAGCTGAATGCTGAGGTATACAGGTCTCGTATTTAAATGACTTTAGAATAATAAGTCTTAGCAATTTATATCATAAATAATAAAAGTGAAAACAGAACAAGAAAACTATAACAGAATGCATTAAACTGTAACTGCCAGCAATTTATAGAAATAAACCAGCCATTAGGCAAAGGCTAGACTATGCGGTGGGAAAAGCCTATTTCTTTCATGTTTTACCTTGGTTGTTTGTATAATGTTTTGCTGTTGTGTATGTGGTGCATTTAATGTCTGCTGTTATTGAAACTGAGCATTAGCCTACTGGTTGGTAATACCACTTATTGCAAAAAACAGTTAATCCACAGTTGAGTAGCTGATGTGTAGTCTGACAATAAGTACACAGCAAGCACTCAGATAAGTAAGTGAAGAATATATATAATAGATCTTTACTTAACTACCCAAATAAGTTAATAAAAATATACCACATTTCTAATTTAGTTCTTTTTATTATATATTGTAAAATGCCTAAAGTTAAGCCACTGAGAAGGAAGAAAGAGTTATTGGAGCATATTGTTTTGCTCCAGGATGTACAAATTCCTATTACAGCACACGAAATTCCAATCCACCTGTGCTCTTCCATCGATTTCCTCACAACGACAAAAAACGGTTGAAGCAATGGATACAACAATACAAGCATTCTAAACTACCTGGAAAAAGAACCGCAGTGTGTAGTGCACATATTTATGACAAGGATTATCATAGTAAAATTGTATTTGACTCCAATGGAGTAGCCAAGATGATGAAAACAAACCACTTGGTGAAAAATACACTTCCAACAATTTTGAATTTTTCTGATTATGATTTTAAACACTAGTGATCAACCCAGTACATCAAGTGCAATTTCAAGAACTTCTTTATCCAAGCAGATAATTGAAAAATAAGGGCTTTTAGTAATGCAAGTCCAGTCTGGCGTTATTTTGTGCACAAATGCATGTACATTCATGCGGTGTGTCCATAAGAATACAGTTTTTGCAACGGCACCAAGTCATGTCAATAGGTAATGTTTCTAAATAAACATTTTCTTCTATGGGGCTTGCATCTTCAAAGATACTTTCAGACGTTTTCCTTGGTTCAAACGCAAATGACTAAATTTGTGTTGTTTTATTGTGTACAATAAAACTTCTTTCATCCATGCCAGAATGCTGAAAACTGTCATCCATTTTAGTGTTACAACATTAACTTAAATTTACTCTAGAAATGAAGAAAAGAAAATAAATTTGTTAAAACTTCTATGCATATGCATACCAAATCTCTCACACTCTCAGTTTGTAGCCTAGGGGTTGATATCAACATTGCTAGTCTACGTTGCAGATTATGGCTATATATTGAAAAGCAACAATCATAAAAGAAATAGGCTGTTCCCCACGCATAGTCTGATCTTTGATTGATGGCTGGTTTATTTCTATAAATTGCTGGCAGTTACAGTTTACTGCCTCCTGTTCTAGTTTTCTTGTTCTGTCTTCACTTCTATGATTTATGATATAAATTGCTAAGACTTATTTTTTCTAAAGTCATTTAAATACGAGACCTGTATACCTCAGCATTCAGCTTAGGTCCAGGATCGTGCAGGCCTGAATGACCGCGCTTAAGGTAAGCAGTCACGCGGGTACATTGGTTCAGTTAGGCTATATGACATGTGTTATGCTAAGTCTCCATAAAAAAACGAAAATACAACGCTCCTGCAGGCGCTTATGTTACTAATTCACCTCTAAACTGACACATGATTGTATATAATGCATATAGGCACGAAATCTCAACAACGTCAGTGACGTAATACGGGAAATCCCCTAACATAAAATAAAATGCATATTTGCTCATAACTCTTTAACAAAAAAATATTGGAAGAAACTGATTTGATTTTTGAAATCAGCGTATTTTTTTCCATTTATTAAGATATTCTTAAAATTGACTTCAGTTCCCCTTTAATAAGGTTACATGTAAAAAAGAAATATCTCACCGACAATGCAGCAAGTTTCAACCCGATATTTGTCCACTTGAGTGCAGTGGTGAGCCAAGTGGGCAAGATCAGCCCTCCTTCCCTTCACATAGTACATGTTGGACAGAATATCCATGTCATCGAGTCTGTACGGGTCATTTGCACGAACTTCCTCTAACAGGGTGATTGCTTCGTCGAAAACTAGAACAAAAGCATAAAAACTGTGTGAAATTTCAAAAGAGCAAAATATTCTGGCCTAATTGGTCCAGTGCAGTGGTACCCAACTATGATGCGATAGAAATAATCCAGGTGTGTCTTAGACCTGGTAAGACTTCACCTTTGTTTGATTTTTTGCACAAAATGTTTGGTTTTTGCACTGTATGCAGCAAAATTAAAATAGTTGTTGGAATTGACCGTAAAGATTGTATTAATTTAATTTAGAGATCAATTGACATAATATTTTTACTGCATACGTCAATACCCATATTTTCAATTTTTAATGATACCTATATTCAACTGTATATTTTTTCATTTTATCTAGAATTTTTTAAACCTACGAAAACAAAAGATAAAATTAAAATTAAGTAGTTTTATAAGAATTTCGTTTCCAAGTTATTGAAATATATTAAAACTCGGAAGTAACATTAGGAAAAAACTTGTGATACTAATTATCCAAGGATTCCCAATATAGGCCTATAACAGCAAATCGAGATATTTAGTGCTATTTTAATTAAGAACTAAAGCAGTGACATATTTATCTTTGAAAACAAAAAAATAGCTCTTTGCCTCTTTTGAATTGTTGGATATAGCATCCAAGAGGCAAGATAGTCAGAAAGCAAAAAACAGATCCAGGTATACTGGTATTGTTATGTGGCACCGAAAAAAAGTGTTGATTTATTGACCACTTAAGGACCACCCGAACTCAAGCCAGCACCGTCGACAACCAACATCCTCAAGTCGGGGGTTGCTGGAACAACTCATACCACCTTGAAAATAATTATCACCAGGAGGCTCAGGAGGCCGTGTTTTACTACTCTGTAGTGGCTTATGATAATATTGTGCTCCTTTTTCGTTCGCGTTTAAGTTGATGCCATTAAAATCAGTTGAATCAAATGATGGTGATGTACATACATTATGCTATTCGAGTCAATACTACATTATTACATGTTGTCGGTTGTACCTCGACGATTGTGCTGGGAAATGGCTTCTTGTGTTTTAATGTAGCTGCTATCTTGGAACCCGGCTTTTTTGAGGAGGTCGTACAAATTAAGAGCTTCGTCTGCGTTTATAAGATCTCCGTGGGTTTGTGCAAGGAAAAAGTCCTTCATCCAATGGTTGGGAAGTTCAAGTGAAGAGAGCTGGGTTAGAATAAAATAAAGTTGGTATATAAGTCTGGTACGTTAGTGACGTGAATTGTAATAATTAACATTGCCGCTGCGCGCTCACGTTAATTACACGCCTTGCTTTTTATTCCTTTGCGTTGTGCTGTGCGACTTCTAACCTGCAGTCAGCTCGATTGTGTTAGCATGGTAACTTATTTACGTTCGCACTTATTTGTACTTATTTCTTTATTGCAGATATTATGTTTCGTTATAATTTCGTTTAAGCTTATAATAAAGTTAATGATTTACAACTACGAAATCATTTCAGTTAGTTGGAATGACACATGCCCACAGTCAGATATATGATTAATGTGTTTTTTATTTGCAGGTACAAAACTAGTCGCTAGCTAGGATTAATGGGTTCTACCAAATCGAGGGAACGTATGAATCATACACAACACACTAGAATAGCTCCAGTAACCCGACGGTGGACGCGAGGTGATCTGACGATTGCCCGTGTGTTAACTTACTTGGTTTTCCCATTCACAGGGATAAACATAAATATCCTATCTTATCATTGATATCATAAATGCATCATGGGGACAAGTTATCCAATGTTTCCGAAGCAAATGGCAAACTCACAACTTGCTGATCTGGAATCAAGGAAGACAGCTCATGCCATGCACCCCAGTTTAATGGGAAAGATCGGATGGATTTGCACAATACGGCAACCACTTCGTTTCTCTGTACTGCCGTCGACATTTCTGATGTTTTTTTCAACAAGATGCCGTAAAGGTAGAGTAGATAAGCGTCAAGGTCGTCCGCCTTATACCTTCGCACTAATTCCATTCGCAAAGTACGCAGAACTTCGTTTTTGCCGAGGGCACGCTCTGATGTATCTGAGAAGAAATGGATTTTAGATGGTGGTTTCAAAGATGGGTTTAAATCAGGTTACTTAACCTTTTTTGCTAGCGGACCATACAAAATTGAATATATTCGTTATGTACAGGCAATGTCAGAATGTAATAAACATAGCCTACTCAATTGTTTATGTATGTCTGAACCCATTTTTATTTTTAAAACTAATTTCGGTTAATAGTCTGATAATAAAATCTTAAAATACCCTTAAAATAAGGAGTCATTACGCAAAAATAGTAGTCTTACAAAATTAATTTAAACACAGCACATTTTTATTTACTTCAGATTTTGTTCAACCCTGATTGTATCAAGCAATGTGGCTTTTATTACATCATACCATGAAGATAAAAGATTTCATACCCATCCTTAATTTTAAGTACAAAAAAATTCATAAAGGAGTCGCTACTGAACTGTGATTGTAAAGATGCTGAAGTTGTTGCTTCTTCACTGCAGAGAGATACCTCGAGTAAACATGGAGGAAGTTTGAAGCCTCGTCTTTCGAGTTAAGCAGAGCATGAGCCGTTCTATCGTACTCCCCAATATCAAAGTATGATTTGGCCATCTCATACACATCGTCCTCTTTGCAACGTGGAGCGCTGGATGTTGATCAATGTTTAGGTATAGATTGGTTATAGTTATATACAGTGATGGGATTCAAGAGGATCGCATGGGTTCGGTCGAACCCGTTCTTGGAACGTTGGGATAATCACCGATCCAATTCTTGCTTTTTTACAGACATTAGACCTTTTAGGGAATCTGTTGTTAGTAAGTACGATACAAAAGAGAACATGTTCTTAAAATTTTGAATTCCATTACTGTATAAACCTAATAAGATAGACTACAAATGCAATTAAGAGGTATTTAGGGCATAGACAATGAGTAATTTGTATCAAATAGGTATTCATCATTCTAGTAATTCTTTTAGTTTTAATTTAGTTTATTTTTTCCCTTCGTTATAATAAAGAAGAATATAACAATAATTTCAAGTTAAGGAGACAGGATAAAACCACAAAACAACAGTAGTTAAAACACGTCAGTGAATAGACACATTACAAATTAGGGGAAAAATGACATGGCCGTTAAACCTTACATTAATAAAATAAAATTTTAACAGAACAATTTAAATCAAAATTAACTAATTAAATTCGATGTTATTTAAGCCTTAAGTAAAGGTGTGCAATGTGAAGTACAGGTCGGGAAAGAAAAACCTTCCCGGACAATGTGACAGCACCAATAAAACTGTTTCATTACTGGTACCATATTTGTTATAATAAAAAAAGGGTTTATCAGTCCAATAAGATAAGAGTATATTCCCACCACATGTTAAACAAGCACAATATTTGTTTTCTTTTATTTTGATGTAACCCGACATTGTGCAAGGTATATGTTAACGTCCCTTGTATTTTCCCAAGTATAGGGATAAAAATTAATATCCTAAGGTGGTATATTTTACATTTATATATATATACAAATCACCCATTATTAACTGGTCACATGCCAAGCAATGCCTGTGGTTGGAAGTGTACATTTAGGGGGATAGGGATAGGATATTCATGTTTATCCCAGTGAATGGGAAAACCAAGGTGGTTAACACACTGGAAAATGGAAATCGTCAGATTACCTTGCGCCCACCGTCGGGTTACTGGAGCTATTGCATTGTGTATGATTCAGATGTTTCTTTAATTGGGTAAAACCCATTAATCCGCTGGGTTCTGGCAATGTCTGTTAAGTGCCTTGCCTTAAGAACACAACCGACTAGTTTCGACCAGTTTTGAACCTTAAACCTTTCGGTTGAAAGGCCTCCCACTGAACCACCAGACTAACTGGTCGGACTTTAAATGTTTATCTGAACACGTCTCATGTGACATAATGTAATCAATTTAGTATAACCATACCTTTGTTTATCAAAGTAATTCGGCGTTCCATAAAACTTATCCGTGTATTCTGGGCTTGGTTTAACAGGGGTGCAATCCAAAGCAAATGAAAGTTCAGCAAGCCTAAAAAGTAAATTTTCTATCAATAAAAAGTTAAATTGTATGTTTATCTTAACTATTGCTGACAAATAGAGCACCATGGTAATGGTTCACTAAATTTATGGTGAAAAATGTAAGGGCTTATAAAAAGTGGCAATCCTTGGATTAGGATAGAAAATTCACGTTTATCCAGGGCTGTAAATGGGAAAACCAAGGGGGTTAACACGGACAATTGTCAGACCACCTCGTGCCCACTGTCGGTTTACCGAAGCTATTGCAGTGTGTGGTATATGATATACACATTTCTTTAATGTGGTAGAACTTATTAATCGAGATAGCGACGAGTTTTAAACCTGCAACCCTTAGGTTGAAAGGCGTCGCACTAAACCACCAGACTAACCAATCGAATTACCGAGTGTGTACAGTTGTGACACACGACCTATTGCAGTGTGTGGCAGAGGATGGATAAATTGCTTTAGTTTTTGTACAGAAGACTTGATTTAAAAAGCGTCCATTATATTTTTGGTCAAAGGAACTTGCTGCTAACAGTGCCACAAAATACCAATGCATGAACTGTTGGATCAGATACAGAGTAGCCACTTTAGGATAGTGGTGAAAGACATAGTTTTAAAAAAGTAGTATTTACCATTTTGTCGTTTCTTTAAGTCCACGCTTTTTGCATTTCTTTATTGCAGACAAAATTTCATATTTAATAACTTTCTTATCGCAACTTTCGGAAATAACCCGCGTCATTGTATTCTACGATTCTATTAAACTATAGCTTTGTAATGATATTAAACGAAAATCGTCGTTGCAAAACTTGCCAGTCATACCGCGAATTCTGAATCAGCAAAAATTTGGCGCGAGAAATAACTCGCGTATGCGAAGTCGAGTCAGAAAATCATTTTAACGAAGTGGAGGTTAAACAAATGGAAGTCGACGTGCCCAATATCGATCCGAAGACCGAACAAGACGAGAACATCGATGAAAACCTTCCCAAACAAGAGATGACGGTAAAAGACGAGAAACCTATTCAAAATGAAAACCACACAACGCACAAAGCGAAACGTGGAAAAGGGAAAAGTAAAATGTCAAAGAAACCGCCGACAAAAGGCTTGTTCAAGTGCACCAATTCATTAAAGGTAAATATTTTATTCAAATTGCTTTAAAACTAGCGTTGGTTATAAAAAAATGGCGGTGCGAAGTTGCGTTTTTTTAATTTACGTCAATTAATACGAATCGTTTAA
>CH002094.1:412000-439286 GCA_000149265.1 Ciona savignyi | reverse complement strand
AATAGTTTTCCAATTGAATGAAATTAAATTTAAAAAATCAGTTAGGTGTGTCGTTTGGTTTTGATAAAGGGAAATAATAACTTTGCTTACAAAGTTACTAATAGCTACAATACAATACAATTTTTATTTTTTGTTTCTTTCACTGCACCATGCGTTGTAATAGGTGATATATCTTAACTGTTTTTGCCTTTTTAAGATCTACTTTGTTGAACCCTATTGTCCCACCGATTTGTATGCTGGGTTAGTTTAACGCTTTAACGCCTTTCAACCGAGAGGTTTCAGTTTCAAAACTGTTCGCCAGCTATTCGGTTGTGTCTTTGGGCAAGGCACTTAACGGACATTGCCTGAAAATAGATTATTGGGTTTGGGTGCTACTAAATCAAACGAACAATCATCTGAATCATCACAACACACTGCAATAGCTCCGATAACCCGACAGTGGACGCAAGGTATTGCCTGTGTAACCTGCTTGCTTTTCCTATTTACAGGAAAAAACATGAATATCCTATTAGTTCATTAAATTACAGATACCATTTAATATACAAGTACTCCCTGTTTCCCCCAAAAAGAAAAAAGTTAAGTTTTTCAAAAATTCTTCACACTTCAGGAGGACCATGGGCAGCCATTATTCGGAGTTTCATTTTGTCACCACACTTCTGAAGACGATTACCCCATGTTCGCGTCTGTTGGCAGCAATCGTATCGCTGTGTACGAATGTAGGGAGGATGGATACATCAAGCTGCTTCAAGCTTACTCTGACCCTGATGTATCCTTTCTATACAATTCGTTTGCCATTTTTAAAAACTGGGGCAAAAAATGAATAAACTAAACTAAACTAAATACATAAAAAAATAAAATTTAAAATTTTACCATAACATTTTTTTGTGTATATATTTTTTAGTATTTTTACCGGTAATATATACTATATGTCAGTGGTTCTCAAACTTTTTAGAGTTGGGACCCACTATTAATTACCACAATTTATGGCGACCCACTTAACTTTATATATAGTTGTTGTTAGTTTCTAGGTTACGCTATCGTTGCAAAGAAACACACTTCTGGAATCAAGCCACGATTCAAGATTGTGTGATGTCACAATTATTATAATTACACCTTGATTTTTGTATAAGAAATAGCCAGTATAGTTAATCAGAGCTTTCTATAACTTTTCACGACCCACCAAGATTCCTTTCGCGACCCACCGGTAGGTCGCGACCCATAGTTTGAGAAACGCTGCTATATGTGTTAAGTTTGCAAATTCTTTTTGGGTAAATTATAAATTAGTCAGATTGATTTAATGAAATATATAACTCTGTGACTTTGACCAGCTACTGGCATTTTTAATGATTGTTTAGTTTTTGATGGGTTTAGTTTTTTTTTAGATGATTGAAATGGCAATATATATTTATTTATATATGTAGTTCCAGTAACGATAGTCAATTTTTTGCCCATTTTTTGCTAAAGTTTTGATTTTAAAAAAATCGATTTAAAATGTACCGGTAATGAAAAATGGGAAAAAATGCAAACTTATATTTAACGCTTAAAGGGTAACTGCAGCCGTTTAAAGAGCTTAGATAGCTATAAAAACCTTATATGTATATTTTAATTTTCCTATAAGTTGGTAACAGAAAGGCTGAAAAAACAATTTTCATAGCACTAAATTGATTATTTTTTAATTTTATAAAACTCTGTTCGCCACTAAATAAATTAAATATTTTTAAATAGTTTTAAAAACCGTTTATGTGTATATTTTAATTTTCCTATAAGTTATAACGGACATAGAGTGAAGAGAATTTTTACTCATGCACGTGGACAGTTGACCCAACAAGCGGACACCCTCTACTCGCTGTGGCTGGCTCAAGAGGAATTATCCGAGTTCTAAACGTCTCAACCAAGCAGTGCATTAAAGTAGGATTAATTGTGTTGTTTTGTTAATTTTAATCGAAAGAAATATGTCATTGTTCAATTGAAGAATATATAACTGATAGATATCACTACTTAAAGGGTGTGGGTTTTAGCTGTGTATTTTAGTTACTGCATGGTAGTAAGTCTCACCACAAACAAAAGTTAGCCAGTTTTCAAACCAGTCATTATATTCAGTGATGGTTTTTGGTGGACACGGTTAATTCAGTCGATTTATAGGTTGATCAAAAACTGCAGCAAAAGTATTTTCTTTATACAACAGACTGCAAAACTTCAGTTACCAGATTGTGGTTTGTGGGCATAAGGTAATCTAATTTCATAACACTGTTGTTTTGCCATTCATAGAGGTAAAAATGAGCATCATATCCTAACCCATGGCGGGCAACTTCTCTAGTCGGGGGGTCCGATATGGTAAAATGAAGTTCTTGGTTGGCCGGATTATTTCATGAATAGTATTCAACATCTTAATTACAGGGTATGGTTAGATACAGTCTGTGGGCCGGTCAAAATCCCTTCACGGCAGGAGCTGGCCCGCAGATCATATGTTGCTCATGCATATCCTAACCGTTTCCTCCTTTTTGCTCTTTGATTAATATAAGAATTTTACATAAGATACCTAATTAGTCCTAATTTCTCTCAGCATTATATCGGACATGGAAATGCAGTCAATGAATTGAAGTTCCATCCTCGTATGCCACACATCCTTCTAAGTGCATCGAAGGACCACTCACTCCGCGTGTGGAACATTAAAACCGACGTACTTGTGTGTATATTTGGTGGCGTAGAAGGCCACAGAGATGAAGTCCTGAGCTGTGTAAGTTAAAACTTATACAATAGGTTTTTCTAATTTTGAGGTTAACTAGAATTTAATCAAAGTTGGCACAAGAAAAAGTTCGGATTTTTATTTGTGGATTATTTGTATCAAGTAAAAGTCAGATTTCTCTTTATTTGTTGACTTAAATGGTGATTTTAAACAGTAGTTCGTTTAATAAAACTTATCCCCATAATGTGGGGTTGGGGATTAGTCTCCGGGAATGAATTAATCCACGGACAAAAAATCCGTGTTTTACCCAGTCTCATAAAATATTGTAAAGGCTGAAAAAAAAACAGTTTCACAGCGCTAAATTGATGATTTTTTTTAATTTTCTAAAAATATGTATACCAGTAACCGAATTTAATATTTTTAAATAGTTTTTTAAAATCTTAAATGATATTATTATTTATATTAAGTTATAATTTTAGCACAATTTCCAGGCTTTTTTTACTACTAATCCTTTTAGGAATTTGACATATTCGGCACAAAGATTATTTCTTGTGGGATGGATCATTCACTTAAGATATGGAAATTTGATGGAGATGACTTGAAACTTGCCCTTAAAGCATCAGAAGTTTATAAACCTAACACAAATAACCAGTAAGTCCATGCCTTGTGTAGCTTAAGCACTGCTGTTATACAGTTAGTCCGACTGAATGGCTCATTGTATTAGTCATACAGCTGAAAGGTGAAATGTTAGGAACAAGTCGTCAGAAGCTTTCCAACTGTGTACTTTGGTAAAAATTGTTTGTTAAAATTGGGTTGCCAAAACTATTGTAGTGTGTATAGATATTGTAATCTCAGTTTTTTATTAATATTTAAATCAACTAAAAAGGTTATATGTTAGAAAGGTATAGCTAAAAGGTTATATGTTTAAAACCGATCACCAAAACCTTGTCAGCTGTGTCCTGGAACACGGCTCTTGATAGGAATTGTCTGATTAAATAAGTTAGCCAGAGCTATTGTAGTGTGTATACTATATAGTATAATCTCAGTTTTCCATTGATCCATTTATATCCACTGGATTACCAAATGTAATATGTAGTCAGGGTAAAAATTGAACCCAAAGTCTATTTTGTTATGTACTCTCTTCTAACCTATCTAATGATTTCCGACGTTACCACTAAATTCGGCTATTTTTTGTAGGCCATTCCCCACCCTACATTTCCATAATCCATACTTCTCAACAAGGGATATTCATAAAAACTATGTCGACTGTGCACGCTGGTTTGGTGACTTCATATTGTCCAAGGTATGGTATATTGATATGCTTGAATTGCAACAAACTTTTTAATAGTTTTTTTAAACTTTTAATTAATACCCATTAATCCCTTGGGTTCTGGCAATGTTCGGTAAATGCCTTGCCCAAGGAGAATACTGACTAGCTGGTGAGCAGTTTTGAACCTTCAACCTTTCAGTTGAAAGGCGACGCACTAAACCACCAGACTAATCTGTCGGATGATAATATGTCACCATATTGATATTACATTCATATAATTTTTCGGCTAAAAGGCTTCAAACCTTTTAAATTGTGACAATCCCAAATGATCTTTCAGTCATGCGAAAATAGCATAGTTTGCTGGAAGCCAGGCTCTATAGACTGCAACGTTGATCAGCTGAAGCCAAAAGAAAGCAACGTCACCGTGCTGAGTCGATTGGACTTCCAACATTGTGATATTTGGTACATGAGGTTCGCAATCGATTATTGGCACAAGGTAAATATAAAAGTGTAATAATTTTAATTTAAACGTTTTCCAATTTTTTTTGTCTTTTTTTTCTTTTTTCAATTTTGATTTTAAACGTTTTCCAATTTTTATTTTAAACTTTTTTCAATTTTAATTTTATTTTTTAACCCGGCTCCGTTTCGAACCCATGATGGGATCGTTGCTAAGACCGTTTTTTGTATGTTAGATGATATTTGTATCAGTCGCACTAACCATTCGACAACGACCGCACTGTTCTATTTATTTATTTTTTTGTAGTTTTTATACGTTTTGTTTTCGCGGCCACGTATAGACCTGTTTTAACAGCTGTCGTTTTGTTATCGTTTTCCCGTTTTTAAAATTTTATAGGAAAATGTTAGGATTGTCCGTAAATGGAAAAACCTCGCACCCACCGTCAGGTTTCCAAAGCTATTCGTTGTGTTGTATATAATTCAGACTTCTATTTAGGTTTAATAGAATCCATTAATTTATCGCAAGGACGCTTTTACCAATTTAGCTAACCAGACACACTGTTTATTTTTTTGCCTGTTTCTGAGCTATAACTAAAATTTTATTTGTATATTTGCATGAAAGGTATAAAAAATAAAACTAACTACACCCATGTTCAGTAAAGTAACGGGCGCTCCTGCAACCAATAAGGATTATAAATTCGATTTTACATTGCAGTACCTCGCTGTGGGAAATCAGTATGGCAAGACGTTTATATGGGAACTCAATCAACTCGACCCTGCTAAATCAAAGTAAGATATTATGTTCGTCTTAATGGGGCAGCATTAAAAGGAGGGAAAGAGGGAAGGAGGGAAACTGCTCATTAAAACTGAGAAAACTAATTTAAACCCTGCCCTAAATACTAATCTCAACCCCAGAACTAACCCAACCCCATGTATAAAACTAACTCTAATGCCCTAATCTTCATTTTAGTGTGCAGATTTCCGCCTTCCCGCTTTCCCTTCTTTTAGATTCCCCTCTTGATGTGTCGTTGTATTTTTGCTCTAATTCCGAAGGCATTTAATAGAATTTGGTTTTGCTTTTTGTACAAATAAGAATGGCATAATTATTTTAAGTTAAGTAGGCAGGATAAAATGGCAACAGTAGTTAAAACGCGTCAGTGAATACACACGGTATTCCGGAGAAAAAATGACGTGGAACCTACATGTTAACACAATGTAACTCTGAGTGTCAAGGCGGCACAACTACGGTACACAATAATTTTATTTTTCCTTGCAAAAACTGGATTACCTCGCGCCCAACGTCGGGTTACCCGAGCTATTACATTTACAGGTTATTTACGGTGAGGATATTGTGACAGTTTTTGTTTGGCCATTTAATGTACTGGTTTGCATTTTCGTATTATCTATACAAGATCACCAGTGCCTTATCAAAGGGCATAACGAAATATATAAACGTAAGTATTTATCAGATCACCTCGTGCGTTGCGCCCAACATCAAGTTAGAGAAGCTATTACAGTATGTTAAATACGATGGAGACATACCTACTATTACTTCGAATCATGAAACCAGGGCAACACTAAAAGAAGGCAAACTGCTAACTACAACTATAAAAATTAATTTTAACCCTTCCTAAAACATAATCTCAACCCCAGAACTAAACCTAACTCTAGCCCCATGTTTAAAACTAACTCTAAGGCCCTAATATTCATTTTAATGTACATTTGCCCTCCCTCCCGCCTTCCCGCTTTCCTTCGTTAGGGTTTCCCCGTAAAACAAAGTTATAGCACAAGTGCCTTGCTAAAATGGCGCAACCAACTATTTCTGATAACACGTTCCTTGGCCTGACAAGCCTACACGCTACCACTCGGCAATCATGTCGTGTAAGAGTGGCCAGCACACACAGACGTCTCCCGATTCCAACGCATTTATCATTCGTTTAAAAAATACAGGCAAAGAAAGTTCATTTAATATGCGTACGTGTTCTCTGTCATTTTTCGTTTCTTGTTCTGTTGAGGTTTCTGATTTTTCTACTTTTCCATCCTCAAAAACAAGGTGGCATTATGTGATACTTCTTGTTTAGTTTTTTTTTTTTATTTACATTGTCACCGTAGCATTGTAAAGCCTTCCATATAAAATAGCACAATGAACAAACAATTAGACATTTTCTATCACCGTATTTTCGTAAAAGCCCAGGCCTTCTTATATATATTTTATATATATAATACGCAATGCACTAACAAAAGACATTTTATATGGACCTATTTTTTGTAATAGATATTGTTTACCCATCCAGTGGTCCTATTCCGTTAACCCTTTCTATAGGAAGGCAAAACATGTTTTTCCTAATCGGAAAAATATCTATTTTCAGTTGCTTATTTACTGATCTCTCCATTTTCGAACTCCCAATCCTGTTTGTTTACCTTTTGCGACAATTCTTCTTTATTGTCTGTTTCCATAATCAGCCTCAGTTAAGTAATGAGAAAGTTACATTTTAATGATTGTTTTGCCGACCTCTTGTGCTCTTAGCTCAGCGTCTGTTTTCTCCGAAACAATCGCTTTCCTAGAACCTATGCCCGAAATTTATCCAATAATCGCTACCGAATGTTATGTACACCGCTACACTTTGGTCAAAGTTCGATTTTTCTTTTTACTTTTCCAGCCCAAAATATGAGAAGGATATTGCAAAGGGCAACAGGTAATGACCTATGCGCTATAAATGTCAGCTTTTAAAGAAAATTTAATTCTCCTTTAAGATTCTATCCGAACAAAGATTATATTTTTACCGGACCTGGATTTCTCAAATAATAAAAGCAAAAAGTATTGTTTTTTAATAGTTCTTTTTTATTTACGAACGCGTCCCGCTGTCTAAATTCCCAAAAAAAAGACGAAGGAACTTTCTAAACTACAATGATGGTATTATTACAAAATATACTTTTTAAACAACTAAAATACACGAATTGTTTTGCGTGCCAGAGAATATTGCAGTTGTTTGTATTCTTTCTTCTATAAATCTAATTTTATCAACCCATTAAACAAACTTACCGGCCCTCCCTCACTTTATTGGGTCTACCCAAACTTAACACACTGCAATAGCTCCGGTAACCCGACGGTGGGCGCGAGGTGATCTGACGATTGCCCGTGTGTAAACACCTTTGATTTTCCCATTCACGGGGATAAACATGAATATCCTATCCTTTCCTAACCAAAATCTTATATCAAGGCGATTCGTGAAAATTACACTCGAGTCTAACCGTTTATTGGATCAAGAAAAAATTACTGAAATATCTCCAACACATACTAGCCACTGCAATAGCTCCTATGAACCGATTATAGGCACGACATAAAATAAAAAGTCCGACCGATTAGTCTGGCTGTTTAGCTCCGATAACCCGACGGTGGGCGAGAGGTGATCTGACGATTGCCCGTGTGTTAACCCCTTGGTTTTCCTATTTACGATAAAACATAAATATCCTATTCTATCCCTAAAATTTCCCATGATACATAAAATATGGACAAAAGTCCTAAAACCTAATCTCTGCTATAAAGTATTACACTTGTAAATCCCGCAAAACCCTCGGTTAATCGAATAAATTAACTTTGTTATGCCATATCATTTTATTGACGTGTTTTAACCGCTGTATATTGGCCTGTTTTTCCGAACTTTTTAAAAGTAATATTGCCGATAGGGAGAATCACTATATAAAAAACGATAGAAATCTAACGAAACCAACAGTTTTAATAAACGATACGAATCTAAAGAGAACCGCCGGAGTATTACATAACCATTGTTACAAGATTACTGCACAAACGATGCGATTATCTGTAATTACCATCGTCATCATTGTAAATAAATTGTGATGTAATTGTATTTTTTATTATCGGCAAAATAAGACATGAAATAACATTTGTTTTTGGGGAAAACTAAAAGGCGGAAAACTGCTCACTAAAATGAAGATTATGACAGAGATAGTTTAAACATGGGGTTAGAGTAAGGGTTAGAGATTAGTGTTTAGTGCAGGGTTTAAATGAGTTCCGTAATTTTAGTGCGCAGTTTCACTCCTTTCCGCAAATTGTACTATCTTACTATTATTACCGGAAGTGAAATCTAAAAACATAAAATTCATGCACGGGACAACGTGTAAACGAATTTATAGTTGATTAAATCCAGTGCAATTTGCATTAGTACGGCCTCAAACTAAAGAAATGCACATTAAACGAATCTATAGTTGGTAAACTCCAGTGCAATTTGCATTAGTACGGCCTCAAATTAAAAAAAAAACGCACTTTAAACGAATCTATAGTTGATTAAATCCAGTGCAATTTGCATTAGTACGGCCTCAAACTAAAGAAATGCACATTAAACGAATCTATAGCTGGTAAAGTCCAGTTCATTTTGCATTAGTATACGACGTCAAACTGAAGAAACGCACTTTAAACGAAAATATATTAGTTGGACTCAGTGCATTTTGTATTAGTACGGATTTAAACGAAAGGAAACGCACTTTAAACGAATCGGTTGGACCCAGTGCATTTTGCTTTAGCACGGCCTCGCACTAAAGAAACGCACTTTGCCTGCAGGTCGTATACACTAAGCAACGTACGGTGCACGACTACGATCCGACAAACCGCATTTTCAAAGGACGGAAGCATCCTTATATGCGTTTGTGACGATTCCACAATATGGAGATGGGACCTTCAGGGAAAATGAACTCGTTTGAACTCTATAGAGATTCCACTGCTGTTTGGTCCAGCGGATTAAACTCGCTTGTTTACACAAACTTTAAACCTTTTTTTGCTCAACCCAAAAGTAAGGCTAAATAATTAGTCAGCTTTTTGTTTCTTTTAGGGCGTTTGATAATACCAATACATAAATTGTGTTGCCAATCTTGTTTTTGCAATGGGAACACAGTAAAACCAATATTGAAGAATAATCGTGCGTTTTTTTCAATGTTTTTGCTGTTTTTTTTATGCAAATGGTTCCATCATATGCGGATGAATATATACCGAACCATTAGGAAAATCTCCTATTTACATTATTCTATTCGCGTTGATAATGATTTTTTATAAAAAAAAATCAAGTCTTATAAAACATTGTGCGTTTTAAAACGTTGTCATAATATCGATCCTTTTTTCCCAGTTTCTACTGAACTATTCTCGTTGTAATACCCAACATTACCACAATATTCGGTCAAAATATTTTCCTTTTGAAACGTGCACTTCGGGCGCTGATTATTCCCTTCTGTTTTTGACCTTTTATGACATAATTTTGAGTCGTGCTCGCCGCCTTAGCGAATAAATCAGGTTTTGTGACCTTTTAAACAAGTGGATCGTGAAATCGTGGCATGATAACGCAGGAAGTGTTAGCTAAAGCTTTAGTGCGCGGAAAAGGTTATGTTATACTGATTACTGCGGTATTGGAAAACATGTTGTTTTGTGCACATACAACTGGCACTTAATAGGGTTTTCAACATGAACTGTTGGGTCCCTCAACTACCAACTTAAACTTGTTATCCATCTACTGTTGATATGTTGATAATGGTAACAAAGTTGAGTCCGATCCATTTGATCTGACGGCTTGTGAATTGATTAATTGCTCTAATGAACATGATCTTAGTTTGTGGTCATTAAATCACCTCGGGTAATACACAACAATTGTGTTTGTAGTTATACAGAATTAGGGTTTCACGTGAATAAACGTGTATCGTTTGAGCTTTATAAAATAGACATTGACCGGTTATTGCATAGGTTGTGTTCACATTAGAAAATCATTTTGCCTGCACACGTATTGTAACACATTAGGGATAAACAGGTATAATCACAACGTTTGATAACATGCTCACAACGGTTGAAACAATGAAAGTCGGCAAAAACCAGGGATTGTTCTTTATGCAACAACGCAAATTAGGCGAGCAGTAAGTGATCAAGTCAATCTCATGGTATCAAATCCAACGCTCAATATAAATTATTCAAATAAGACATTTTTAGTTCTTTTAAGGTATGTGGAAATGTAGAAGGCTCTGCCAAAAATGCCAACCCAAAATTATGTTTGAGCTTAATTAACTCCTAAAATAAGTAGGATCTCCAAAGCTGTAATGCGGATTGAACAACTCCGGTAAAACTTAAGGAAAACTTTTAAACCGCGTTTTCGATCGACTGTAAGGTGTTTGTTTATCAAATTTATTGGATAGGATATTCATGTTTATCCCCGTGAATGGGAAAACCAAGGAGGTTAACACACGGGCAATCGTCAGATCACCTCTGCCCGCTGTCACTTTACCGGAGATATTGCAGTGTTTTGTGTATGATTCACATGTTCCTTCAATTTAGTAGAACCCATTCTTAAAGTGCCTTGCCCAAGGACACAACCGACTAGCTAGCGACCAGTTTCGAAACTACAACCCTTGGAGGATAGGCGTCGCATTAAACCGTCATACTAAGCGGTAGGACAAGCACTTTAAAAAATCTGGATTATCCTAGTTGTGATTCCTTAAATTTTCAACCCAATTAGCCTCGATCGTATTTAAACTTATCGACGCCGGAAATAAAGAAAATATGCGTTCTTTATGAATGTGTATTTTAGGAATTCCACTGTTGTATATTTTACAATGGCCGCTGCATATCTAGGTTATAGCTAACTTCGATTAACGAAAGTTTTTTTGTTTGTATTTTTTCGTTTTTTTTGTGGGACAGCTGTTTCATACAATTAATAATACTTTATTACAATTGTATCTAGATTTTATATTTTTTTGAAAATTTTGAACAAATTGGGTGTTTTTACTTTTATATTTATTTTCCTATACTTCGTTTTATACCTCGACAAGTCCCATTAATCTTTACCCGTGTGTGGGAGACCACAACGGTAAACATAAATTATCCGTCCGGTTAGTCTGATGATATAGTGCGACGCATTTCAATCGAAAGGTTGCAGGTGCGGAACTGGTCGCTAGCTGGTCGGTTGTGCCGTTGGGCAAACAGACATTGCCTGGACCCAGAGTATTAATGGGTTTCTTTCGCATTCACGGGGATAAACCTAAAATTTCCTAAATCTAGAAACTGGGATAATCTAGTACCATAGTCCGGTTTCTTAAGCTTGAATTATTATCATTATAGCAGACGCAGTAATTTCGAAGAAATAATAAAAAGATTTCAAAAATACAGGGGCTATCATGTGAAGATCAAGCTATAAACGTATATTTTTAACCGATCTTAGTTTCGAACCCATGATAAGGTCGTAGCTAACACCGTTTCGGTACATAAATCGGTGGCATTAACCATTAGACTACCTACGACCGTACCTATAGCTATATTAATTGTCCATTTCATATAAACGAAACATCAGTTCAACCTACAGCGGAATACTACACCTGTCTATTTCGTCTTAGATTACCAACTAAAGTTAAACGGACGTTACACATAATTGAAAAAGCAACTCTTTTCCCTTAAAAGAAACTAATTTTTCACCGAAATCAAAATTTAAATCTGTATTTTTAATTACTTTCACTAAAGATCCTTTGACGCAAGAATTTAATATAAAACTGAAAAGAGTTTTAACACTGTATTATACATAAAAGAACCGCTAGGCTGCATTATTGATAGAGCGTGGTTAGATTCACAGAACATTTTATTGACCTAAAAAGAAACGAATTCTAAAAAAGCAAGAAACGATAAGAAAAAAAAGATATTTTTTTCAAAGTCATATTGGTCATTGGGATTTTTTCATGTTGTTCATAAAAAAGAAAAAGGTAAGAAACGATATCATTTTCAAAGTCATTTTGGTCTCAGGGACTTTTTGATATTGGTCAGAAAAAAGATAGAAACAATTATTTTAAAGTCTTGTCAGCGATTTGTGGGCACAGAAGTTCATAGTCCATACAATAAAGCGCACTTCCATTGTCCGGCTTGTTTACCATGTCCTTTAAATCCGCCTTTGACGCTTTAATCTTCGCTTCGGTATGTCGATCTATTTTCGTTTGAGAAAATCCCGCTGTTACGTTCACACCGATTCAACCTGGTCGCTTCGTGAATCCAGGCGGTCGCGTCGCTCGACGGGCCTGGGTCCCGGTGAAGTGGAATCGCTTGAAGTGTCGACGCAGATAAACTGACTTCTGTTTTCCGTGACCTGCTGGTAGGTGGGGGGAAGGTCAGGTTTCGCCCGGCCTAGGTTTAAACCTGAAATAAAATAACAAAAATATAAAAAAATAAAATAACAAAAATATAAAAAAAATCAATTATCAACCCCCCAACACAATAAATAATTATAGACGGTGCAAAATCGTTCAGCACCAAGAAATGGTGAACGAAAACTTAAGTAACTTTGTAAATACAAACGACTAGTTAATAAAAGTACAAATTTAGTGTTTTGTATTTAATTTTCACCAAAGTTACAATTTAACCTCGCTGCGCTGGACTTTTTTGAAACCTCGAGGTTAGGATTTGATTTAGGGTAACACTAAAAAGAGGGAAGGAGGAAAACTGCTTACTAAAATTTAGGAAACTGAATTTAAACCTGCCCTAAATACAAATCGTAACCCCAAAACTAACCTCAATCTTAAAACTAACCGTAATGTCATAATCTTCATTTTAGTGTGCAGTTTCCCTCCTTTAAGCCCCCCCCCTTTGATTTAGTTTTTTTTCTTGTATTGCTATCCTGTGTGTGCTGTATAGTTCAAGGTGGCACGACACGCAAACCGTATTAATCATCCGCGCTGCGTAGGCGTACGTAAAACATCGGATCGAATGTCCGCGTGGAGCGTGCATGCGTTTATACAGACAAAAGTAACTGGGTGGCAAACCCCCCTTGGGGGTGGTGAAAGTTTTACAAGGGGGGTGCAAGACAGTGAGAGATTGATCTAACAAACGAAACATATCTTCGATGTGCATTGTCTTCAACAAAGCCTCGAATTAAACGACTAGTTTTTCAAAAACAGTTGCATCCTTCACACTAAGCAGGAAAATGGCCATTAAATATTTGTTTTTTTTTTGTTTTTCTTAAAATTGTATTTTTAAGGCTAGGTGAGGCGTGAGCATGAATAACAAACATCAAGGGGGCGCGACTAAAAAACTTTAAGAACCACTGTTCTAGTCAAAGGCAATCTTTATAGTTAAGGACTCTATATTACACACAAGAAACTGAAATCCTAAACGTCAGTACATCCTTCGTGAACGGTCTGATTACTGAAATAAACCGATTCGCTATTTTTTTATTCAAATACAGGATTACAAATGGTAAAACCGATCGAGTCACTAAACCGTAGCTGCCTTATTAAACCGAATGGTTTCTAAAATATAACAATTGAATTAAAACTGTATGAAATGTCAAGCATGTTTCGTTATATGTAGCCCAGCGTCATATTGAGGTAATACGTGAATCATCCATGGCTACTTGTAAGCCCACGCAGTAAGTCGCCCCAAGAATGAAAATAAGCTGTTATTAGCGTTTGCCAGGATTTAGCGTGTGTATGCGATATATTATAAGCCGCCATTTTGTAGTTGACATACAAAGTGTAGCTAAAAATACAAAATGTGGCTTAAGAAATTTACGCCGAACCCAATAGTTGGAGTAGAAAGTCGCCTAATCGTAAATTTTGTCGAAAAATGGACGCATTAAACAATAGTGGGTGTGCTGGTTTATTAATGTTTATTGATATTAACCTTGAATTGACACTGACTGGGTGGATTTCCAGTTAACATAACCACCGACTGAAAACTCACGGTGTAATATAGGGTCATGTATATCCCCGAGGGGATATGACGAACCTTTAATAGTATTCAACTTATTATTTTTTCCAATATTGAACTACCGGTGAAATTGCAGTTATGTGCTGTATGATCATGACTTGCTTTTGATTTTCCAATGACACAAGCGGCTATATTATACGGCTGGTTTTAATTCCTTCGCCCTTTCCACACACGCGGGAAACTAAAGGGAGGGAAAGAGGGAAGTAGTGAAGAAGGAAAACTGCACAATAAAATAAAGATCATGGCCTTATAGTTATTGTAAGGGCTGGGGTTATAGGTAGGGTTAGTTCTGGGGTTAAAATTACCGTTCGGGGCAGGATTAGAATTAGTTTTTTATAGTTTTTTTGTGAGCAGTTTTCCTCCTTCCCTGTTTTCCTCCTTTTTTTACTGTGCCAAGTTTCGAACCCATTATGGGATCGTTACCAGGAACGTCTTTTTGTGTAAGAGTCAGTATGGGTTGCGTTAACCATTCATCCACACAACCGTATAGTTTCCCTCCCTTTATCGTTGTCCGACACGCTACGATAGATATCCAGACTTTTATCTCACCAAATTCACTGTTAGCTCTGGTTCTTGCGCTTGCAAGTCGATCGAAGTTATCGGAGAAAGATTCATTTCGTTTCTTTGAAAGCAAACACCAACATAGCGTTAAGAGACTTAAAACCAGCACAACAGCCAGGCATGTTCCCACTGCTACCACCGGCGTCGGGAATCTAGAAAAGATCAGACGTTGATAGGTATAAATGTGAGGAACGGTCGTGTGGCCGAATGTTTAAAGCGACCGATTCATGCACTATTTCATATAAAAAAAAGGCTTGAGTGACAAGCCTATTATGGTATCGAAACTAAGCCCATAAAAAATATGTAAGTGTGAACTTTCGTTCAATAAGAGGCATCGTCGGGCCCAACAAGATTTTAAAAAGATACAGGAGCTGTAAACTTATTCTAGTTAAAATAAATCTACCTATAAGTCCGACAGGTTACGCCTTTCAACCAAAAGGCTGCAGGTACGAATTGTTAGCTAGCTAGTAAGTTGTGTCCTTGTGCAAGGCACTCAACGGACATTGTCCGAACCCAACGGCATAGTGGCTTCTCTTAAATTAAAGAAATGTTTAAATCATGCACAACGCACTGTAATAGCTTTGGTAACCTGACTGTGAGCGCAAGGTGATCTGACGAGTGTCCTTATATTAACCCCCTTGGTTTTCCAACTTATGGGAATAAACATGAATATCCTATATATCTAGGTTATTCGTGTTTCATTAAATAATTGGAAAAAAAACGTAAAGGCATTAGAACATTGGAATCGACTCCGATAAGTACAGTATGTGATATATATGCGTTTCTACTGCTGTATTTAACTTATTAATTCATTGGTTTCGAACAATGTCCGCTTAGTGCCTTTGTACCTTAAGGACATATCAGTAAAATAAATATCCGATTAGTTTCGACCTAACCACCCTTCGGAAAGTGTTTTTTTAATTTGTAAACTGTAATAAATTTGGATATGGAAAGGTTGTTCATTATTTTTGGATTATATTCAAATTAATCACTAGCTTGGCGACGCCACTCAAGCACTAGCATGTTATTAGGTCAAGTATTATAAATAAAAAAGGTACAAATTACACCAAAGATTATGCTAAACCGATAAAAATGCGAAATCGACTTACAGATAAGGGGACCTTTTTAGGAAGTGAGCCAAGGAATTGACGCGATCCGTATATGGGGATCAAAACCATTAAAAACTATACAGAGGTCAGGCTACTTATATCGGATTTGACCAGAAATCATTAGTTTAAAAAATGAAATCTCCCATTTTTAAAGAAAGGATTTTATTTTTAAGGGGGATAAATTTGAAACCGGTTTGTCAATAACCCGATTATTAGCGGTCGTGTGTAGACGAATGGTGAGCGCGAACGATTCATATGTACAGAAATATAACACGGTATTGAGGCCGGGACCATTGATGCCTCGAAACTTTGTTCGGCAAAAAAATAACTCGGCAATTAAAATTTATTTAGGCGCAGTAGACTCGTACAAGCATTATAGAAACGAGCATTTTCACGTATCATCTCTAGTAAACAATAAGGTCCAGTATTTAAAAAACAACCAAAACCTAACGTGGAAATTAAACAACCGAGAAAGTCGGTTGTTTCCATTAATATAACTAAAAATGTTTTAATGTAATATGTAACACACAGCAATAGTACCGGTTCCCTGATTGTACAAGTAAACTTAAGCTGTGTTAACAAGAGGACTATCCGTTTTCCCACCTCCAGAAATGCACATGAATGTCCTACCCAAAACGTATGTACAATTTGTTTAACTCACAGCAATAGTAACAGGCTTAGTTTCAAAATCAGGATAGGCTCGTTAGGCTTAGTTTTAAAATCAGGATAGGCCTAAGATCATTTTTTATCTAAGTCTGCATATGTATCGGCCGCGTTAACCATTCTGCCACACGACCGTACGTATGTACAGTTTATACGACAGACAAGATGATGCTGTGAAACACAACGCAACCTACGGGGTTCTAACATGGTCGACTGTGGTGTGAGGCGGCGGTCTTCTGCTACGGCACTCTTTGGCGTCAAAAACGCAGTAACTCCGTCCCAGCATCTCACAGCAGTACGGTTTACTGTCGCCGATACATTTGTCGGCGCAGTACGCTTCACCTGGAGATAAAAAGCTTAAAATGAAATCTCAACCGACGTTTTGAATTTTTCTATTTTTAACCCATTCCTCATAGCCAAGGGGTATGTACAGAGCAGCAAGATTTTGATGCCAGAAAATTTACTTAGGAGCCTTTAACAGCTGAGAACCGACACCCTGTTAAAGATAGACTGATCAATATAAAGGCTTTGGTTAAAATACATTATCCCGCAAACTATAGTATTTCTGTAACACAAACCTTTTGTTTACAAAAGCGGACCAATTAAACCAAAATGTTCCGAGTTCCGGAAATATTGCTGCAATTATTTGTATCGTTTTTTTTAGGCCTTAAAGAAGAGATTTTTGGGCTTAGTATATGACGAAGGCAAACTAAAAAAAGTATTTTTTTCCGAGTCGTCTCTATTTCCATCTTCTCTATAACGTAAAAATTGCTTTGTTGCTGCTGTTCCACTTACTTTTACATTGAATTTATGTGTTATTTTACGTCTGCTTACCATCGAATGATCTGTTTCATTATTTTGTTTCAAACTATTCGTTTTTCGTTTGTTAAATAAAGGAGACAAATAAATGATGTGGCAAACTAACATTCATCCAAAAAATCAACTTTAAAATTATAAACAAAAAATATAGGCAAATCGATTTTGATTAAAACTCGTCAATATGTATTAAAAAATTAAATTGTAGATCAAGTCTTACACAACCGGTCGTAATTTAACAGAATTCTGATAAATTTTAAATTATATAATTATCGGGAGATTCATATTTCCATTATCATAGTTTCCCAGTCGTGGTAACCCAACTGTATTTCTTTACCCATAGTTTCCCATCAATCATTTTCCAACTAAAAATATCAACTATAATTACCCAACCATAATTCCCCAACCATAATTCCCCGACCATAATTCCCAACCATAATTCCCCGACCATAAATTCTCGCCATAATTCCTAACCATAATTTTCCAACCATAGTTCCCAGCCATAATTCCCAAATGCAAGTACTATATTACGTCCGTATTAAAGTGACTGTGAACCTGAAAAATGTCCTTTTAAAATTTAAATATTAAACATTTTAGAACGTTCTGCAGCATACTTGCAAAACTATATAACGCTGCTATGGTACCTCATAGGTTGATAAAACACAATAGCCTACACCGTGAAACACACGTTGTAGACGATTTAATTCCAACTCTATTAAATACATTACAAAAACTCATACCAAATACTCATTTTACCTGATCTAAAAACTTGAAGGAAAAGCAAGGCGGCAATGCAAACTCGTGATGACATTCTACTTTGTACACTTTAAACAAAGGCAAGTTTTCCCCGCAATTATTTCTGTAATCAACTGTTTATTTTTCGGATTATAAACGGTTCACCAAAACAAAAGCATTTACGCGATTAGTATATAGCTTGTTGGCCTACTGGAGGATGCACTTCACAGCTGCCCTCGAATCTACTACTGAATCTAGATCTGCTGAGTGTTCCAGTTTTCTCTTGTTTTTAGGAGTTCTTTTCGAATTTTCGGCGAAGTCGGAACCGCAGTTTCTTTCTCCTTACTCGGTTATCTTTTCGCGTCCATCGTCGCTATGTCGTCGTGGGGTGTTTACCGCTCAGCTTATCACATTTATACGGCGGCGACGCGCGAAGACCGCACGATTTTTCAAGCATTAGCTCGGCTCTGTGAGTGACCGCCAAAGCCACCTTATCGCAAAATAAGTCATTTTAGAGCTTGACGTATAATTATAATGCAGACGCTAGAATGGCACAACGAATTGAATGTCGATTTGTGTGACTTGGTTTTATAAACACACGGCTATCTTTGGACTGGATTTATATCCTAAAAGTGTTTCCTGTGCCGGTATACGGTTGCTTTTATGGCTATCGCCGAAATTAAATTCTAAGTTTGGAAGATATTACATTAAAACGTCGCAAATTTCGTTGTTTTGTTCAAAGTTTATATTCAAATTTTGTTATTTTATTCTTAACACAAAAGTAGTTTGACGAACATAAATAATGTACTATTATTATTTTAATTTACATTTAAAATATACAATTTTAATTTCCAATGCGCTGTTAAATGTAATTTTACCATATAGCCCACCTTGTTTTAATTGTCCAGTTTAAAATAAGGTTTACTAGATTACACACTAAAAGGTTACTTAATGTCTAAATATACTGTTGTTACTGTCCAATTTGTTTTAATTAACTTTGTATCTTTTATTAGTTTGTCAGTGTTTTTTATATTATTTAAAAAGCTTTTCAATTATACGTCATGATGATAAAGAAAACTAAATCAAATTGAAAACCAAACGAAAACAAAGATAACAGTAAGAATGTTTATACACATAGCCCACTACGAATAGTTGCGGTAAATCCCGAATCCAATTTTTGAATCGTTCCCCGCCGCAATTTCGTTGTTAAGTATCGTCATTTTCGGCGAAGTATTTACATGTTTACACGAACTCAGCTTTTGGTGTAAGCAAGTGACGGATATATCACGTCGCCACCTCGACAACACGCTCTTAAGTCACGTCCGCAAAACTTCTACTTCGCGACTATTTGACCTTCGGCTATAAGGAGGAAAATACGACCTTTTTGCTCCGTTAAAGTACCATAGCCCACTACATTGCGCCTTGCAGGGATAACGGTAACTGTTTTTTTGTGGCGATATCCATCATAACTTTTTTGTCGATAGAACTATACATACCAGCAGTTATATCGATTTTAAACCTTTATGCTGTCGAAAGTAAAATGTCCAGCGCCGCAATTTCACGTGTATTTCGCTGAGTCACAATGAATATGTTTTTAGCTGGAGGCGACATATTTGTTATTTTTTTATATCTGCAAGCGGCATGTGTTCGTATAATTATTTTTTCTTAGATTTTTACTGTTAAGAGCTTGGCTTGGAAAGGCGTTTTGTGTTTTTTGTCTGAAAAATGCTTATTGTGCAGTGGGTTGTTTTTATATCTCTATATTTAAATGACAGATTCAACCTTAAGTCTAGGAAAATGTTTGCTTGGCAAGGCAAGGGGAAATAAAAAGGGAGACTGCTCCTTAACGGCACGTTGACCTTTTTCTAAAGCCTTTAAGTTCATGTGAATATTAGAAATTCAAAAGCCGCGCGTAAAAAGGCGTACGAATTTTGTTACATGCTTTTAATAAAATAAGGGTTCAATATGTCTTTTAAACATGTCGCTGTCAACAGTTTTGAAACCTTTGAGAGAGACCCTTACGTGAGCAACATTTTGAGATCCCCCCAAAACAGTACACTATATGACTCTGCACAAAACAAACAAATTCCCTATATATATATATATATATATATATATATATACATATATGTACCTAATCACTTTTATATATCTTATACAAAGTGTATAACGTTTGGTTCTGCAAGCAGAAACTAATGGGTTACCTATCAAAATGCGTATGTTCGGAATGAAGTATTTACGTTGGTATGTCAAACAATAATATAAAAACAAAGAAACGTTTTTTCGTTTTTACTCTGGGCGAGGGAATATTTTTTGTTTGTTTTATGGTCGCTGCGTTGCCGTACGCCGAACTATACGCTTGGTTCAAACGGGGCTTAAAACTGACGATTATATATTTAATATAGATATGGAGAATTGATTTTTATTGGAGTACTACTAAAAATACCGCTATATATTAATTACACCATATCTAAAACCTTTAATATTTAACCTTAATTGGATATTGTTTTTTTCCTGTTTGCGTGTGGTTTTGAGTTTATCGGTAAAACGATTAAAGATTGCTTTATACATGTGACAAAAGTTTGTTAAAATGGATTGTTTATTGTATTATATTACAGGTTTTGGGGGTAAATTAAGATAATTTAATTCGGGTATTTGTTAATTTGAAGTAGATTGTCCTTTCCAGTTTTAAAATATCCAAAAATAAAACGACCATAAAATGCCTAAAATGCGCGGTAAATCGACCATAAAATGCCTAAAATGCGCGGTAAATCGACCATAAAATGCCTAAATTGCGCGGAAACGGCTGCCGTTTTTATAATCTCGGGTCTGGCGGGAGTTTCTTTCTCGTAATTTAACCAAAATTGTCATCACATATATATTTAAATCATATAAGCTTACAACTCTTAAAAGTTCATGGTGGGTATGGGGTATGAATCTGTGTTGATCGCATAGAAATTTACCATCGATTTGTGCTGGTTTACGATAGGAGGATATTCATCTTTATCCCCGTGAATGGGAAAACCAATGGGGTTAACACACGGGCATTCGTCAGATCACCTCGCGCCCACCGTCTGGTTACCGGAGCTATTACAGTGTGTTGTATATGATAGACACGTTCCTGCAATTTGGTAGAGCCCAATAATCCGCTAGCGACCAGTTTGGCACCTCCAGCCTTTCGATTAAAAGGCGACGCACTTAACCGTTAGACCCAACGGGTCGGTCCATATTGCCCTTGTGTTAACCCCCATGGTTTTTCCATCCACAGGGATAAAGATGAATATCCTATCCTATCCAACGTCGTCTCGTTGTCTGCATCGCAAAATTGAAGATTGGCGGTCGCTCGGTGCACTTCCATGATATTCAAATAAGTATCCGACCGGTTAGTCTAGCGGTTTAGTGCGAAGTCTTGCAGCAGCGCTCTGCTTTTAGACGGGTGATAAGCAGGGTAAAGACAAGAGGTGAACAGAGGTTAGGTTTTTTATTATACATTCACGCAAGGTGCAGCCAGGAAGAGCGCTGTACACACATAGGGCATAGCTTAGGTTAGTATAGGTTAAGGTTTGAGAACGCGGCTAGTCCAAGGGAGGACAAAGCAAAATTCTCTCTGATAACATGAAATCATATTCAGTTTATACACCACACATAACAGGAAACACATGTTTGTAAACGATATAGGACGGCGTTAAACAGAACTCGCGGGGAAACAATTCATCGACTTGACTGTCGAAAACAGGAAATTAATCGCGACTTCCCATGAACAATGGACACATGGCATGGTGACCTAATTGTTAAAATATACAGAAATGCAATTATAAACGTGTGAGGATTCCCACAGTCTTTCAACCAAAAGGTTGTATATTCTGACTGGTCGCTAGCTAGTCGGTTGTATCCATGTGCAAGGCACTTAACGGAAATTAATGGCGGATTAATGGGTTCTACCAAATTCAAGGAACGTGTGAGTCATAAACAACACCCTGTAATATATCTGGTAACCCGACGATGAGTACGAGGTGATCTGACGATCGCCCATGTGTTAATCCCCTTGGTTTTCCCATTCACGGGGATAAACATGAATATCCTATACTAAGTATGGTTTAAATAGAAAATTGTGCGAAAAAAGGTTTTAATTCTCTATTCCATCTTCCGTCATTCCGCGTTTTTTCTATTTTTAGATAACAGAACCTCGGCCTTAATACAACTAAGGTCTTACTGCTTAACCATGTACAAAATTATGTTTCCAGGACGTGACCAAATTTTGACGTGTTTTAAACTTTTGGAGATTTTCTCGTTTGATTTAGCCTTGCCCTTGAAGATAGGGGGAGGGGGGAATCATGTTTATCCATTATCCACGTGAATGGGAAAACGCTAGGGGCGTTAACGTTCGCCGTTCGGTACCGGTAACCGTCAGATTACCTCGCGCACACCGTCATGTTACCGTAGTATTGTAGTGTGTTTTGTATATCTTATACGGTTATTCAGTTTGGGAGAGCCCTCAATCCACTGGGTTCAGTCAATGTCCATTAAGTGCCTTGCCCAAGGTCAACTGACCAGTTTCAAACCTGCAACCCTTCGGCTGAAAGCTGGGGCAACGCTAAAAGGAGGGAAACTGCTAACTAAAATTAAGGAAACTAATTTTAACCCATCCCTAAACACTAATCTCAAGCCCAAGACTAACCCTAATCCTAGCCCCATGTTTAAAACTAACCCTAATGGATAATCTTTATTTTAGCATGTAGTTTCCCTCCTTCCCCTCCTCCCGCTTTCCCTCCTTGTATATATAGTTTTCCCCGAAAGCTGAAGTAGTAATCCACTATGCTAATTGTTCGCAGATGCGACTATGGACGGAACGGTAGTCTGATTTTTCTCTGCTGGGTGGCGCTATTTATTTTTTTGGAATTATCTGGGGAGTAACTATTTTCGATATTAATGTTAGGGTTGGGGTTAAAGTTAGTTCTGGGGTTGAGATTAGTGTTTGGGACAGGGTTAGAATTACTTTCTATAGCAATCTAAGTGATCTAAGCGGTCCTGTAGTATTTAGAGGCACCCGCGACTGTCTTATACTAGTTTTCGCACTTACTAATCGTATTCCTCGTTAGTGTAGTGGTAAGCGTCGCCGCCTATCACGCTGGAGACTGTGGTTCGATTCCCCTACGGTAAGCTTTTTTCCGTTTTTTTAACTCTTTTGTTTCTTAGTTATAAACAAACTCATCATAACGCCGCATTCAGCTTGTCTGAACATTTTTGGAATTTTTCCAAGCATTGGCTAAAGTAATCGATCTCTTAGCAGTTTTTTGATTGTAAACACTATTTACTTAAAATGCGTAAATGGTGTAATAAACATGGGGCTAGAGTTAGTGTTAGTCTTGCGGTTAAGTTTAGTGTTCAGGAATGGGTTAAAATTAGTGTCCATAATTTTAGTTAGTAGTTTCCCTCCTCCCCGCTTTAGTACAGCTGATAAATAGCGCCATCCAGCAGAGAAAAATCAGACTACCGTTCTGTCTCTAGACGCATGTATTGTTCGCAGTGCCTCTTACTCTAATTACTGCAGAAGTGCTTGGAACCCTAACCCTCCAAGCAATCCTGTAGTAATTAGAGGTACCGAATTGTTCAGGCCTTATAAGTTCTCATACTGGTGCATAGTTTAAACAAGTTGTGTTTATTTTTTATTTCCAGTCCAGCCCTTTTAATTGGATTAGAAATACCCAAATTTTTAACAGTTTGTGCTTGGCCTATCTTACTGCAAAAATGAAGAAACTGTTTGCTTTTGGAAGTTTGGTTTGTGCAGCAAGCGCCATTGCTCTTTTATCTGCTGGGTTAGGTACAGATGAGTGGTCCGTTATACAACTAAACAAAAATGAATCAATGTAAGTATTATGATTATCACCTTGATGGTTATATTATCTTTACCCAGGTGGTGAGTAAATCCACAATAAAGGATTCATGGTAATACAAAGTTAATTAGTACCGGTATGTGTAATAGGATGTAATCTTAATTTCCAAACTAGATAACTTTTGGGTTTTTTCGATGCCTTCCTGTTTTGCTGTAGTATCTTGCCAGTTTTTTGTTAATTGTTGGATGTTAAGTTAACGTCATATTTGTTTTGATATATATATATATGACATGTTTTTTTTTCAAATTGTTGAGTGGTAATAGCTGCAGCGAAAGAAACAAAATTAAAAATTGTATTGTACCTCAATTTTTCAGCTGGGTGCCTTATTCTTCACTATCTATGCAGATATTGATGAATATAATTTTTTACACCTAAACACTGCGGTCCATGAATCTAAAAACACTGCGGTTGTGAATCTGAAAACACTGCGGTCCAAGAGGAATGTCAGCAATAACAGCCTATATAGTCTAATCCTCATTTACCTAGTATTTTTATATGCACCCCCAAAGGTAATTCGCATATGTTCTAATCCTTATTTTAATTTTATACACAACCTCAAAGTGACTCTTGTATCATTCAACGGAAACTTGGGCTCTTCTGGGGGGAAGATTCTAATATCGTACCATGCATTATTAGTCCTGGAAAACAACAATACAACAGTAAGAATTGATATTGTTCTTTTACACTCGTGTTTATTTGTTTCGAGTATTGAAATCGGTGTTTATTTGTAAACTTTGTCCTTTTTTAAACTCCCAAAACAAGTTTTATTGTCATTTTTTTACTTATCCAAAGCAAAAAATTGCTATTGCCTACCTTGTACTTCTTGTGCTAAGTGAAATATAATTTGCAGGTCATATCTGTAAACTTGTGGATTGGGGCTTATTATAGGTAGATCTGTCGGTTAGGTGCGTCGTCTTTCAATCGAAAGGTTGAAGGTGCGCAACTGGTAACTTGCTAGACAGTTGTGTCTTTAGTCAAGGCACTTTAAGAACATGCCTGAACCCAGCAGATTAATGGGTTCTACCGAATTAAAGGAACATGTCTTTCATAAACAACACACTGCAATAGGTCCGGTAAACTGCAGTGGGCGGGAGTTGATTTGACGATTGCCCCTGTGTTAACCTCCTTGGTTTTCCCATTCACGGGGATAAACATGAATATCCTATCCTGTCTGCTGTCTATATTTATTTTACTGAGTAAAATATTGACAAAATGTTTCACTGACAGTAAGAACTTGGTAGAATAACAAATTCATCATTTTTTAGTGTTTGCCACAACGAAAATTGCTTACAATTCTGGAGTTCAAATTGCAACAATTGCATTTCTCGGGCTTGGTATACTAAGTGGGTTGCTGGCTCTGTTTATTTCTGCTTACAACCTCTTTTCAAAACCTTATGAAACGTTTGCTGGACCAATTGGATTGATGTCCTACTTTTCTTCTGGCTGTAAGTACACAACTTCTGTGAATTTATCGATTGTCTAGTTTACATAAGATATTTTACCCCATTGCCCACGGTATATATATCTAACATGTGAACATTTTCTTTCTTATATGTGATATTTTTGCAGTGGTGTTTTCCTTGGTTGCTGTGATAATCTACACCATTATGTTCTACACTGATTTAAATGACTCACTACCAGAAAAGACAAGTTCGGATAAAGATATTACGTATAGTAAAGAGGTACGTCAAAGTTAATATTAAGTTACAATCAGGATTTTATTTGGTACTAATTGCTTTAAGCAATGTGTTTTTCATTCCATCATATCATGGGAATGGCAGATCCCATTTGTCCGGCCCGTTGGTCAAGCGGTTAATTGCGTCGCCTTTCAATTAAAAAGGCTGCAGGTGCGAAACTAGTCGCTAGCTAGTCGGTTGTGTCCTTTGGCAAGGCACTTAACGAACATTGCCTGAAACCAGCGGAGTAATGGGTTGTTATAAATTGAAGGAATGTCTCAATTATACAACACACTGCAATAGCTTCGGTAACCCGACGATGGACGCGAGGTGATCTGACGATTGCCTGTGTGTAAACCCCCTTGGTTTTCCCATCTACGGGGATAAACATTATTATCCTATCCT
Source organism: Ciona savignyi (assembly GCA_000149265.1). Classification (NCBI taxonomy): domain Eukaryota; kingdom Metazoa; phylum Chordata; class Ascidiacea; order Phlebobranchia; family Cionidae; genus Ciona; species Ciona savignyi. The sequence goes on along the minus strand of CH002094.1, from coordinate 413,276 downwards.
ATCCGTTACTTCCAATAGTAATTTTAATAATTCAATTCATATGCAGAACTGCGAAACAATGTCCTCCCAACTCGGTTATTCCTTTTACCTCATGGTTGGCGCTATCGGGCCTTTTCTGATTGGAAACATCGTTGTATTCACTGCTGGCAAGGGGTTAAAAAAGAAAATTAAATCGAAGCTATGCCCAGGAAAATTTGACGAGCCAGACCCAAGCGACACAAAAGAGACATTTGACAACATGATGTTCTAGTTAATTGAGACTATACCTAGTGAGTTAATGTAATATTCTACTTTGGTAGATTAGGATTAAAACTATTTTTGTCATTTCCCTACGCTCACACTATTTTTAGTTGATTAAAACCCAAGATAATCATCATACAACCCTACCAATATGGGATATTTAAAGTGAAACTAATCAAATACAGAATCCTGTTGTAATGGATAGATATGAATTTGTTCTGTTAGTTACACACTTGTGCGTGTATGAAATTGGGGTAATGTGTATAGTATTTCCTTGATTAGTTAGGTAAAACAAGGCGTATTCTTACATGCATTAAGCAATGCTTTTAATACCAATGTAAATATTTGGTATGAGCCTCTCCACTTGCGTTGCACAAGTTAATAATTTACAATTCTCTCATTATGTACGTCACTTTTACAAATATGTAAAAAAATGGCAATGTAATTAATCTGTTACACGAATATTGTCTATGACCAAGTACAAGTTAATAATTTACAATTCTCTCATTATGTCTGTCACTTTTACAAATATGTAAAAAAGTGGTAATGTAATTAATCTGTTTAACGATATTGTCTATGACCAAGTACAAAATTAATAATTTACAATACTTTTACAAATATGTAAAAAACTGGCAATGTAATTAATTTGTTACACGAAAATTGTCTATGACCAAGTACAAGGTACTAATTGAAAGGTTGTGACTGTCATCCTAGGTGCTGTGCCTGCGAAAATCATAATCAATCGCAGTTTTTGTACAAAGTTTTAGAAAAATCACTGTCTCTTTGTTATGTTCCTTATTCTTCAAGTGTTCCACCTTCTACACTTTCCGAATATTGTTTAATTTCCTTAGTTGCCATTAATTATAACAATCGCATAACTGTGCCAGTGCTAGCCCGTTGATTTTATTAAGATTCTTCATATATCGTTGTGAACTGCTAGGCTACCAAATAGTGCTTTTTGTTACTCGTTAATTTTTGATTTAGTAGTGTTGGTTTAATTTTCTTAGTTGCCATTAATTATAAACATCTTATAACT
>CH002094.1:391517-411822 GCA_000149265.1 Ciona savignyi | reverse complement strand
ACTCGTTAATCTTTGAATCAGTAGTGTAGGTGTGATGTAGTCATTAAAATAAAATTGAAAAAAAACATAATTTTGTTTATCTCCGTTATAGGATAGTATAGGATATTCAAGTATATCCCCGTGAATGGAAAAGGGGGTTAACACACAAGCAATCGTCAGATTGCCTCGCGTTACCGGAGATATTGTAGTGTGTTGTGTATAACAGAAACGTTCCTTCAATTTAGTAGAACCCAATAATCTGCTAGGTTCAGGCAATGTCTTTAAAGTGCCTTGCCCAAGGACAAAACGGACTAGCTAGCGACCAGTATCGCACCTGAAACCTTTTGGTTGGAAGGTGACACACTTAACCGCCAGACTAACTGGACGGTACAACATCTTATTAGATCAATGGGTTACCAATTACTATCCTGTCAACCATATTATGTATAAACGCACAAAGATATGTCTAAAAACGTGGAGGACATTTTATTAAAGCTTTTGGTTGTCATTTCTTCGTTTCAGTTAAAGAACTAAATTCCAGTTCAATAGATTTTCCAGAGTTGCGTTTTTTCACATTGCAAGGTCCATGATCCAACACTTTCTCTTGTAAAAACTTGCTCAAGCTTTCCTAAGGAAAATAATTCAGTATTGTTGTAAGCTTGTAACTTGTCGTTTTTGTTGGTATTTTTTTTACTGTATATTCAGAACTTGGTGCGACCCCATTTTATTTTCCATAAGTGCCCACTTAATGACAAGTGGATTTAGTAGTCAGTTAGATCAGCTGATATGATGGCATCCAAATCTATGAGCTAGCTAAGTACTTATAGCATTATCTGTACGTCCCACAGCAATGTTTCTGGTACCACTCTGGGCATACATGTAAATGGAAAATGCAAAGGGCATTTTCAAATATATGCAATCTTCAAAAATCCTGTACCCACTGCGGAGTTACCAGCATTATTGCGGTATATGATTAAATTTTGGTAAACCGATTAATCCACTCGATTGGTGCAATATCCGCTAACTGCCTTTGTTACCCAAGGATGCAACTAACTACCTGGCAAGCAGTTTCAATCCTGCAACCCGGCCAAATGGCAAAGCACTTAGCCACAAAGCCATTCAACCAGAGTAAATAATCTGGTGAACATTAGTGTTGGAATATCCTTTACCACCCCATGGTTAAACATCAATATTCTAACCTGTTCAATCTTTGCAAAGAACATTGACATCCTATTGATGTATGCAACAATGCTGGTAATTGTTATAATATGAAGAAGCCTACAGGTAATTGTTAGCTTGCATTAAGATTTGACAGTCTGTTAATGTGTAATTTTACTTTGGTGGTTTGCCTATTTTAAACGCTCTAGACCAAGGCAACATCTGTAAATTACCTTGACTTACAATTGGTTACAATAAAGATTGAACCCAGCACTTGTCTGATTATGACTCCTGTTCTTATCCTAGACACTAACTATTATAGTATATATTTGAATGAGCCATGTATTTCTCCGCAATAACAATGTTAGGATAGGATATTCATGTTTATCCTCGTGAATGGGAAAACCAGGGGGGTTGTCACACGAGCAATTGTCATATCACACCGCGCCCACCGTCGGGTTACCGGAGCTATTTCAGTGTGTTGTGTATGTTCCTCTAAATTGCCAGAACCCATTAATCTGTTGGGTTCAGGCAATGTCCGTAAAGTGCCTTGCCCAAGGACACAACCGTTTAGCTAGCTAACAGTTTCGCACATAAAACCTTTCGATTGAAAAGCGACGCACTTAACCGCTAGGCTAACCGGCAGGACAAATACAAGTCTGATATACGGATTGCTCCAACCATACCAGTGTCTTTCCCTCCGCAGGAGCATGGAATTGCACGGTAACACTTCGACTTTTGTCCAACCAAGCCGATATTTGTTTCGCTTTGTACATCAAATGATCTTCGTGGACATTGCCTTTAAACTGTAACCGATTTCCTAAAAACAGAAATTTATTTTACAAGAGGTTAGAACTCTCGCCGTGACCTGTTAACTTGACAGCAAAGCTTAATAGACATTTTTTAAGGATCTATATTTGTTTATCATCTGATAATCACCTTCATTTAAAAAATTAAGTGAGGTTTAACACTAGAAAACCTTGTTTAAAGTTACCAGAAAATTTATCATAACCCGGTCAACACTAGTTATTTCCATGGCAGCCTAGTTGGGGGGGCAAAGAGTGTTTAACAACTAAGGTCAAGTTGCCACTAGCTTATATGGAAAATGAACATTATGAAATTTGGCAACATGAGCCTCATCCACTTTTTTGTATTAAACCAAATACCTTGATAACTGGTTTACAGTAGTCTGGCAGTTAAGTGTTTCGTCGCCTTTTAATCAAAAGGTTGCAGGTGCAAAACTAGTCGCTGGCTAGTCGGTTGTATCCTTGTGCAAGGCACTTTACAGACATTGCCTTAACCCAGCGGATTTATGGGTTCTCCCAAATTAAAGGAACATGTCTATCATATACAACACACTGCAATAGCTCCGGTAACCCGATGGTGGGCACAAGGTGATCTGACAATTGCCGTGTGTTAACCCACTTGGTTTTCCCCATTTCGGGGGGGGTAAATATAAATTTTCTGCCGTATAATATCCTATTACCAACCTTTTTTATTTAACAGTATTCTTCCATTTGAAATTGGCCTCGTACAAGCTACACTTGTGTTCCATTTCAATACTGTCGTTCCACATTTATACAGAGAGTTCATTGCCTTCTTAAGGCTCTTTTCTACTTACCAATTAAATTCATTTTTTACCAATCAGCCCTTTGAAAGGTGACATTCTGTTAAAATACCGAAGTAAGATGATATGTTGGTGTATAATTTCAATTATAAAATGGCAGTTCAATCAAAAAGGGACACTTCGTATTGTACAAGTGAACATAAATGGGACACGCATGATATCTACACCAAGAAATATATCACTTGTAAACAAGGGTTTAGATTATGCGATGTGACACACAAAACAAGGTGAGATTCCATTTCAACAGTTTTTCTGTACAAACTTATTTTTGCTCATGTTGTCAAATTTTTGTCTAAAAATGACATAAGTCCCCAAGGTCGATTATTTTTTTTATTCCGTTTGTGGCTTTCCAGCAATAGAACTGTTTTTTGAGCTTCATTTTTTAAGTGTTCCACCGCTGCTAATGAGCAGGCTTTGGCTATGTTGTCCTTTGAAAAAGGATAGAGAATGACAACTGGTCTGTCAATCGCAATTGCTTTGCCATTGCTTAGTGTTGTCCCGTAGTGATCGAAACTGAATCGGATGTAGTATTCAAGGAACCCAAAAAACAACTCTTCAACAGAACTTGTGTTTTTCGATGGTTCAATCGAAGAAGCCAAGTCAACGAGGTCCACCCCAAAGCCATCAATACGCAAGCTTTTGGAACTTCTTCTCGTTGTAAGACTAAGCAGGTTTGGTATGACTGGTTCTCTGACCCGCATTAAATAAAACAAGGCCAGTGACATTAGCATGAACGGAGTAAGCCCAGCGTATGTGGAGTCGCCATGCTGCGTAATACCTTTATGTTTGCCCCAAACTTTGACGAGAAACAGAAACGGAGCCACGCGGGTATCGTACCGCACCAAAGTGTTTAAACACCACGCAAACTTGACACCGGTCACATTTCTCAAAGACACATCCAAATTTATGGATAAAGGCGCAAAGTAAAATGAAAGTACAGGGACAACAGCATTAATGGGTGTTGTTTTTACAGCTCCTGGTAAGCTTTTAGGCAGTTGCTCTGCAGAGTCACAAAACAAACCGAATGCTCCCGACCTTAGCAGGTCTCGGTATTCCACTGTTCCCTTCTGAGTTAAATGGTCAACATTCTTTGGAACATATGTGTTATTAAATTGTTCAAAATATTTCATCTCGGACAAACTAATATCCAAGTCCGAACCATTACTCGAAATACCGCACATAGATGTGCCGAAAGGCAAAGCGGTAAAATTTGACCTCATTTCGCGTCTGAAAAAATCCTCGACCAGTGAATTTAAAAACAATTTTGCTCTCAAATTGACATTTGATGCTGAGCAGTCTCTAAAAAGAATATCTGCTTGCTCCGATATCGATTTAGCTGTCATCAGTTTTGATAACAAGGTATTTTGTTTGGATTTCTTAATGGATTTGGCTGGTGAACCTTTCGCAGAGGCGTTGAATTTAGTGGGCTTTAATTTTGCAATTCTATTACGCAAGTCTCCATTTTTACTTTTGCTTGAAAGTTGGTGTATAGAATCAATATTCCGAAATTCTACGAGATAGGAGCACAATACACCATCTTTAACTGTCATGTAGTGCGGTGAAATATGTAAAACTTCTCCGACTTTTGAGCAAAAGTCTGTCACTTTATTAAGCAATGCCTCTGGGTTTTGTTTTCCATGTGTATCCACTTGCAATAGAATGCTGTGCTTAGCTTGGTGACGCAGGTTTTCCAATATATCTGGATACCATAATGAACTGTCAAATAAGATGTCTTTCGGCTCTCGCAAACGGCCGTCTTCGTTTGCCGTTTTAGCGTTGCACGCTCTTGAATAACTTCTTTGTGGTGTTAATGCCGCAACCCGTTTGGAGATGCAGAAAAGTTGTTTGCTATAAGTGCGAAGTGCCATGGTTTTTACCTCATACAATCACACACTGGAATTTTAAAACGTGTTTTTTTTTAATAAGCCCAACCAAAATATCGAATGAGTTAATATTATCTCGTTTATTTATAGGGGAATCCCGACTTACGAAACCGTAAGTAAAATTAATTCTAAGGCCCCCAAATTCAAAATTATACAATGGCAGCACGTAAAAGCACATCCTAACACAGGAAGAGAAAACTCAAGAGGCCGCTGGCTTTACGGTTATGTCTTTAAAGAAGGAGGTTAGTGGGCATTGCATGATCCCAGTGGGTTACTGGAATGTACAAAAACTAAACGAACGGCCAAGTAATAGCCTATAACATTAACACACTGCCATAGCTACGGCAAAACGACTTTAGACGCGAGGTAATTTGACGATTACTGGTTTAAAAACGCTCCCTTACGAATTCGCGCGATAAAATAACCCATTGGATTTATACACACTCCACTAACTGGCTTGGCCAACAACACAACCTAGCCAAGCGGTGTGTTTCGATTCACTACCCTTCGGTTTACGAAGCGCTACGAATGACAAATCCAGACGGACATTGCAGAATACAGACCCCTTTGAAAAGTTTCTTTTTTATTTTAACCGTTACCAATAAATTTAGTGAGATACAACTAATTACGCAACTGCGTGATCAAATGTGTAGGCGTGATAACCACACGTTCTATTGCGGCAATAACAACACGCGTCGTCACCCATGATATTAAGCGCGCACGCTGATTGGAGGATATTTTCTCACGCCACGAGGCATTGTTTACCACGTGCCCGCACACTCACAAACATCAGTTAGCCAGAAATTAAAGTGTCCATTAAAATGTCTTTTGTATTTTTAAATTTTCGGTATATAATGCCTTTAAAGTTTTAAATATATTATTGAATATAAACAAATTTATTATTATTATTAAATATTAGTAAAAATTGTCTTTAAATGATAATTATTTACATAAAATAGTTATGCTACCTTTAAGTTACGTCAGCCAATGTTTTGCGAAATGCATTGTGGGTAAACCAAGAACGCCGTGCGGCATAACATTCATTTGCAGTTTTCCCTTCGGCGGAATGGAGGGTTAGTGGTGTGCGAAACTTGAAGGTTTCAATAAATGTTGCAATGCTTGATTAGTATTGCGTAGTATTTACGAAATATTTCTAAATCGAATTTGTTTCATTTACTTTTAGAAATATCAATAATATCATAGTAAAACTACAGCAATAAACGTAAACAAACTTGTTCGTTGTTTCGGTTTTGAAAACGAGCGAGCAAATAAATGAGAAATTGCACCGAGATCTAGATCGATTCGTGTACGGTGTGGTAACATCAGGTCGCAGGCAAAGCAGTCATGGATGCAAGAAATGGTGAATTGACATCTTCATCAGCTTTTGAAGCAGAAAGAAACAAGACGAAGGATAAGAAAAGGACACGTAGGGATTCTCACAAATCCAAGGATTCGACTGTAACTGGTATGTTGCCATACAAATTTAAATGTTTGGATATAACTTCCAACTACGAACTTGTCACTGTTACCATAGTAAAGAATCTTCCATGTAAGCCTCCACACTTAGCAATGGTTTAGTAATAACTGTCTTTTTGTCGAGTTCTTTATTGTTTGATTTGTTCAGACATTTCAGAAGTGCTGACTGATATAGCAGCACTGTCTAATAAACTGAATTGTACAAATTTCTCTTTTATCTATGTTTTTGTAGGAGTTATCACCAATGGTGTAAGTCCAAATGGGCATAGTGCTGTAAAGAGATCTGGAAAATTGGGAGATAGAAAATCTAGATCTATTTATGGAAGAGGTTTGCCTAAAAAAGGTGAGTTTGCTATTCGTTTTCCAGATAAGTTTTATTTAACATTACTATATTCTCAGTTAATATATCGTTTTTAGGTGTTTTTGTTTAATTAAGCCCAATTAGGCATAGTAAGTTTACCAGTACTTAAAAGTGTAATGTAAATAACCAAAATCAATAAAGGAAAATACCTGACCTAGACCAATATATTTACCTTCGCCACACTAACAGGTCTTTACCGTACCAGTCCAATGTCATAACCCCCAAAAGCCAAATGTACTACCCACCCCTGAGCAATGCTTTTACGTGTATTCATGTAGAATTATTGAGATTGATAGCCATGGTTGTTGGTTTGATTTCCAATTTCACCACAGTTGGGCTTGGTAGTATACCTACATGAATACTTTTACGTATATTCATGTCTTTAGATTAATAGCCATGGTTGTTGCCTTGATTCCCAAATTGACCACATTAGTACTTGGTAGTGTACCTACATGAATGCTTTTACGTGTATTCATGTTAAAGTATTGATATTGATAGCAATGGTTGTTGATTTGATTCTCCAATTTGACCACATTTATGCTTGGTAATGTACCTACATGAATTATTATACATGGAATGTATCATAGGTGGTGCTGGTGGAAAAGGAACATGGGGAAGATTGGGGGATGAGATACAAACTGATACGGGTTGCCTTGATGACCATGACCCAAACTACGATTCTGAAGAGCAGGTATAATGAATAATCATCTGTAAATTTTTAACACATTATTAAATCAATTCGGCATGCACTCATGAATGATATAATCAACGTATCTTGCCGCTTACATTTGTCATTGTTGTTATACAATCTTTACATTTGCCATTGTTAAAGCCTTAACAATACGACAAGAATAACAATATTGTAGACAAGAGATGTTGTTATTGCTAACAAGCACTGAAACACGTCATCACAACACATATGATACATTCAAATGGTTGAAATGGTTATTGAGAACCCATAACAATCTATACGGTTGAGATTCGCATTGATTTCTACATGGCCTATCTGTCACTACACCAGTTCATTAGGGTGCATATGGCAGGAAATCGGCACGGATAATACTGATATTAGGTTTCACCACATGCATAATTAACGACAGGACGACATCACTTACAAAACAGTGAAGCCGGAATGGAACAGAGACGAAGTGGAAAAGACCGTCAAACCGTTGCTCAATGAGTATTTCGAGCACACTCAAAAGGATGAAGTCATTGTAAGTAAACTTGTGGGCATGAGGATTTTACAGGCATGAAATAAAGGTCTTTGGCACAAAGTTCTGCTTAAAATTGAATTCTTTAAAAAAGTTACAGACTCCAATAAATACTGTTTTTTTTTTAAATAACCAACTCTTTAAATGGTCAGCGAGTGTTTTGACTTTTGACCAACTTATTATACACATATCTGACACAGTTCTAGGTTCTTTCTTTGTAAGTTATTTTGTTTAAAAATTTTATTTAAAATCAAATTTTTTCAGGATTCTTTGCGTGACTTGAATATTGGTGACAAGAAAGCCCTGGTGAGTCTTTGTTCGGTGTAAACAAGCCAATGACATCACAATCATGCCCATGACATCATGTTCATTGTATGTTCACAGGTTGTGATCTGCCTTGTTACTCTGGCCATGGAGCGAAAGAATGAATTCCGAGAACTTGCTTCCGAATTGCTGAAGGCCTTTGTGACACCAATGCACAGCATAAAGAGCAATGGGCACTCGAATGGTATGTCTAACTACAGCAGTTTTAATTGAATTAATAATTGGCAATAATGATCAAACCAATGTGTGTTACTGTGCAATAAGGTAAGACAAAAAAAACAGCTGGTATAAAAATATTACACAGAATATAATATATATATATATATTTAACTTAATTGAAAATCCAAATATTTTACATTCTTAGTAAAAGAATTATTTTTAATTGCTTAATTTCTTCACAGTGCTATTTATTTTACTCTTATCAAGTTTACTATCATGAAGTCTTGTTCATACCTAATTCCTTTGTTTTTAAAATCGAAATCTCGGGCTTTTAAAACAGTATGTTAACTATTTGGTTTTAAAATTATAAATATTTTAAGTTTATATTTTCGAATTAAATTGTTATGCATTATGTATAATAAACCAGAACCAGAGCACAGAAATTATAGTCCAGTAATAAAAAGTATAAGTAAATGGGAAATTAAATTCAAAAACCCTTACATATTACAATTACGATTGAATTTCTGTACGGTTTGAATCTTGTGAATTCTATTTTGTGTATTCCGTATATGCTTAGTATTTACTTAAGGCAATCCAAACCCATTCAGGTGTTCACACCAAATAAAAAACAATCTTTGCCCTTCTAGTGCTTGATCGGTATTTATTCAATATTTATTTTAAGGCAACCACACCGGAAAGTTCGGAGCTGCCTTCCTCAACACAGACGATGTGATAATCGGACTTCTAGCGTTGTGTGACGACCTTCCTGAGTTGATTCTCGATACACCTGATGCCCCTGAGGTAATTTCCGACTGGTTATCGAATCAAGTTACATTCCAAACTTTTGGATTAATAGTGCAGTTTTCGATATGTTATGCTTGTTTTAATATTATTAAATGTCATTTGCATTCTTTGTTCAAATATTTGCATTCTTTGTTAAAAACAGTCTTTGAATTTTATGTTAGCATGGAACCGGCTAAGATAATCTCTAGGGTATATCTAGGTTGGGTACTTTCCATATTTCATAAGGATGTGTAATTGTAATTTAAGAAATGTAATTTAAGATGGGGTTTAGTGTTTATTCTGTTTTGTAATTTAAAAATTGCAACAAAAATGGCGATATCAGTTTACCACATATGTTTTCCACAAAAACATTCCACGACTTGAAATATAATTCCAATGCACAAATACAATAGTAAGGGTGGGACCATGAGAAGGAATGTACCTCTACTCCCAAATTCCATACAACACTCAACAAATACAATATATTTACTTAAATTTAACCTCGGGTAGAGATTATATCTATATTAAAACTTAAGAGAGATTGAATCTATCTTTATAGACTGTAGTTCCAATTAAAACTTGCACAAATCCAGGTTTTAGGCAAATTTATCGCGCGGGCAACATTCGATAATGCAGTAAGCAAAGACATTCTCGACACTATGATGGAAGAACCTGATTGTGAGCTCATAATGTAAGTCGATTTATATACTTATCGGTCGACACTGTTGTAACCAGGTCTTTGTGTTTAAAATCAAGTTGAGGCAAGTCCAAGTTTTTTTTACATTTGAAGTAACTTAACTACAAGATTTTAATCTATTTTCATTCTTTTTTGTTTGTTGTAAAGTGTAATCTTTTTTCCTTAAGTTAGTTCTATAAAGTGAGAGTGTGGACTTTGTCACACCGTTAAACTAATGTTTAATTGCCCTGAACTTGCCCTTTGCTAACCACTTGTTTGTGTCCTTGGCATGTCACTGGGACTGACTTCAATGGCTATGATGATTATTAAGGTCCAAACTGTCAACATGTTTATACAACAAGTCTCAACTATGAAAGCAATATCCGAAATTTTCTGCTACTTAATCTTGTAACTAAAATTCCTTGGCTTGCAGGGTATAAAGAACCAAACCACACGATATAATATAAAATATATTTCAAACAGGGCTTGCGCTAAAGAAGCGAAATGTCAGCTGAGTATTCCCCACAATAATCTAAAGAACATTTGGGGTGTAGCAGGAGGAATTCAACCAGTGTCGGTGCTTAAGGGAAAGGTAAGGTTACCAAAAAGTTCAGTTCGTACAGTCAACTGTTAAATAGCTGTAAAGGTTAAAAAATCACTGGTCCAGTGGTTAATTGTTTATGATAACACAATAAAGTATTGATGAAGAAACTAGATTTTCTTTCGTTACCGAGGTGCATTGTTTATTTAAAAATGCTGATAAGAGGTTAGGGAAACCTTTTAAACTGGTTGTGCTATATTACACAATGGCACAAACCTGAATGTATTTATACCTGAGGTGTATCGGAAAAGGTATTCATGGCTGCAGTGCTTGAAAAAACACAGATATTTATTAAATGCGTACAGTTATGACAAAAAATAAAGAAATATATTAACTTTAAATTAAGATATTTTAAACTGTGTGATTTCTAATTATTCTTTTTTATGTACCACATGCCTGGTATTTTGTGTTTGACGTACTTGAATGTAATTTTGGTGTTTGTATAGTTTTGAATCAATACAGATTAAACAGATTTTATTTAAATAAGATGACCGTAATCAATCACAAAAATCCTCCGGTATAGTACATGTCAGTACGTAATTCTACAGTTCTAAAAATCTGAGCTATTGCATATTTGTTTTTATTTCAAAGAATTGTTTGTTGACAAATTCTTTATTTTGATTTTGCTGACATGTTTATAGTTATAAACACACTTGTTTACCGTGCTAGCTTTCAGTCATAGCTTGCATCCAGTTTTTTGCGTTTCTATTCCACGAAAAACCTATAACTAAAACTATATTACAAGCGGAAGCATAAGTGGTTATTATGACATCATAGTACGACTAGAGTGTGTTGTTTTTGCTCTAAATCTGACGTCATAGAACTTTGTTTATTAAGCTGCTGGTGTGCTTAATTTGCCATTACTACTGGCGTATATCAGTCATAATGTTATTGATCAACACTATACTCACCATGCTTTTATATACAATTTTAATATATTATGTTCCTACTGAGTTATTTCTGTAAATGCAACCGATGATATATTAGGGACAGTTTTGTTTTAAATAATAATGCAGAACGCCTACTTAATTTTTTAAAACTCGAAGGCAGTAGGCGTGTATTACGCATTATATGTCACCTGCTTATCATGTGTAATGCGGTACTGGTTTTAAATGACTAATAAACAGTTTTACTTCTTGTAACTGATTATCAATCCCTTTTATTGAATTCTTGCATAGCATCGTGCTTGTTACTTGTTTAATCAGGGAAGTTAAAATAAAATGTCCAATTTACCAATTGGACTGCAAACCCTTATGTTGAAACAGTTTAATGGACACCGGTTATTTTATCGATGTTATTTAAGAAAATCGATAACAATTACTGAACTTATTGATTTGCTGTTAACCCTAACCCTGAAATAGACCACAATTACAGTCCACAATCAGATTATAGTCCCACTTTTAGTATGTCCGTAATTAAGTCCTGGTATTATCGTGTAACATTATGCAGGGTTTGGTAAAAATGTAATTTGTGTTTAAAGCATTCTCTTTGAACTGTTTTAAAAGCTGACTTTTAGATCGCTTTACTTTATAGTATGTCTGCAATTAAAGCAATGGTACCACTTTTTGACTTCGGTAATTTTGTATTTGTCAAGTCACAGTATCAAGTAAGTTCTATACAAATCTACAGATAGCTAATTAGCTTTTCCAATAATCAATCCCATTTGAATTTCTCAGAAACCAATATATCATCATGTACTATTGTTTTTACACAGCCGGTTATCATTTTTTTAAAATCCAGTTTACCCGGGGGTTTTACAAGCATTTAACGGTCTTGAGCTTGAAGATTTATAAGACTCTTACTGTAACGAAGGAGCAAAAAGTAAACTAAATTAAACTTAGCAAATGTAAATGAGAAAACAATACAAAAATAACAAGCACCACTTGTAAAAAAATAGGGCAACACTAAAAGAAGGGAAGGAGGGAAACTGCTCACCACAATGATGGAAATTAACTTACCCTTTTTCTAAACACTAATCTTAACTCCAAAACTAACCCTAACTTAAACCCAATGTTTTAAACTAACTTTAATGCCCTAATAATCATTTTAGTGTGCGTTTCCCTCCGTCCTGCTTTCCCTTCTTTTAGTTTCCCCAAAAAATATATCGAAATGTCGAAAACAAATTATACAACGAACATGAACATCGGACTCGTTCCAGATAACGACTCTGCTGAAGGAGTATCTGTCATCAGGCGACAGTGAGGAGGCAATGAGGTGCGCAACTGATCTCGATGTGCCTCATTTCCACCATGAACTTGTGTATGAGGTGGGTGGATTTATTTGTCTATGCATGTCATCTGTTGTATTTATATTTTATATGGCTGTATATAGGCATAAGGTAGACAGGTTTATTTGTCAGTGTATATCAACTGTTGTATTTATATGGGTGTATATACATATGAGATAGATGGATTTATCTGTCTATGCACATAAACTATTGCGTATATATACACTTTCAACACAATAGTGCAACAGTAAGAACATCTCTATTTTATAATTGCTTTTAAAGATTAGTTATATGAAAAGCAAAAACTTTATTTATTTGTCCGATGAGTAAAAATGATCAAGGTATGTGTGGGTATTTTTACTGTTTACATTTCTGACTACAGAGAACTTCTGTTTTTATTATTATACACCTAATTTTACTTTGCAGAACGCACATAACATATATTTACAGCATTGGAACCGTAAATCATGATCATTTCCTTCATGCAGGCATTGGTGATGGCGATTGAAGTGAGCACCGACAGGGCTGGAAACATGCTGGTTCATTTGTTGAAGAGATTTTCTGACACCACTATTGTAACTGCTGACCAGATCACAGAGGTATAACTTGTCTGTATCTTTTTTTTAACTGTTGAGCATATATCGCTTAGCTTGTACTTCTATTTTTTATAGTTTCCTTGTAAACACACAATATGTAGGGAATTTATTTTAATCATAATAATGTTGTAAAAATTTCAATTTACTATTGACTATTAACAAAAATACAAAGGGTCATTCAGTATGCTGTTATGTTAAAGTATGTACATTGTTTGGTTGTTAGTTGTTACACTAATTCATTATCAGTCATATGATGTTTAATCAGCATATGCAGTTAAACATTGATTTCTGCACCATCAGACTTACCATAATAAAACTTGAACTTGATATGAACTCAAATGCAATGAACTACAAACCAACTTGGCATGGTTAATCTAATGATTACCCCACCCCAGGTTCACAGGTTGTAAGAAATGCATGTTGGGTTCGGAACCTGTTAAATATGCAAATACCATACCCTGATTAGTAACAATATTCGTCCAAATATTCATTTTCAAAATATCCAACACCTCGCCTTAAATAACCTAAAGCTGTCAAACAGGGATTCATGCGCGTATATGCTGAGATGCCAGATATAAACCTTGACGTTCCGGATGCCTATTTTTATCTCGAGCAAATCGTGAACAAATGCCATGACCTAAAGGTTATCGGTCTCAAGCTCAAAGTGCAGGCACCAAACAGGTAATACTGTGAGCAATTTTTGTCCTGTATTCAGACCGATAAAAATGGAAGTTATGAATAGAAGTTATATTGTGTGTATAAGGACAGTCTGGAGTTGAATAGCTTCTTGAAATAACTTCTTTTGTCTGTCGAGTTTCCTTGTCTGGGATAGTGCGGGGCTAATGTATTGCTATAATGGGAAGGATTCAAATTTTTGATACTTTACTATGTGACCTTATATTTTTACACCATTTATCTCAATTGTTAACATTTTCTGCATACAGTCGAAAGATTGTTGTATCGAAACCAGCTGGTGTTACCTAGTGAATGATTTGTTATTCCAGTTTATTAATAAGCTGAACTAAAACAGTTAACGTCCCCATCATATACACCACACTATAATAGCTTCGTTAATCCGACGGTGGGCACGTAGTAATCTGACTATGGCAACTGTGATAACGCCCACTACGTTTTTCAATTCACGGGGATAAAACAAACATCCTATCCTAGTAATGTAAACCTATTAAAACCTAAGCGTAACGTATTTATTGAAGGACAGTGCCACGCTCAAAGCCAAGATAATATTGGTTCAAAGTACCCACTATACTTAGAATCGGCTTATTATTGTCAGCACTGTTTCCAATAAGAGTGTCAATTGAACTAAATTCAACCCCGAGCTGCTTACGTCGCAGAAGCCGCAAGCGGTTTGTCAGCGAAGGCGACGGCGGAAAGCTCAAGAACTACAAGAACGACAGCTACTTCGACCTCGTATAACCCGAGTCCTGTGACCATCGGACAGCTTAAGTCTATTAGTGCTGTAGTGTGGCTCCATATACGTTTTGTGTGCATTTGCTTTTATACGCGTCGCAGCTGGTCCGACAGTGATTGTCGCTTTCGTTCATTGATTGTTTCGTTCAGAGCGTCGGCCCCGAGTTTGCGAAGTTTTCCACGGGCGGCCTCTGTTTCTAAGTCAGTCCAAGTTCTTTTATCAATTTTTTACAGCTCTTTAACGCATTTGTTCCATCAGGTTTTCTTTTTCGTGTTGTTTTTTTGCTAAATCTACCAAAATCCAAGGAGCCTCGCATAATTTCTCCAATAATCGGAATCAATTGAAGTAATCCGGTGATGATAGTCCCGTCGAAAGAAAAAAAATCTGTATATTCGTAATCGTAATAAAAGTACGCTCCCGGTCGCCGTTTCTTTATATAGTTCGTACGCCGTGCATCTCGTAGTGCTTTTCATATTCAGTTTTGTACATTATAATCTGTTCACCACTGCCGCACCGTGTGCCGGTTAGTCTGGTGTTTTAGTGCCACGCCTTTCAACCGAAGATTCTGAACAGGTTGCTAGCTTTAAACTGGTCGCTAGTCGGTTGTGTCCTTGGGCAAGGCACTTAACGGACATTGCATGAACCCAGCAGATTAATGGGTTCTACTAAATTGAAGGAACCGGTGTATCATACACAACACACTGCAAAAGCTCGGGTAACCCGACGGTGGGCGTGAGGTGATCTGATGATTGCCCATGTGTTAACGCCCTTGGTTTTCCCATCCACAGGGATCAATATGAATTTCCTCTAGGCTTGAGTATCAATCTTGGGAACCTGTGCGTTATGACAAGGTACACGCGATTGTTATATTAAGTAGTCAAGTTTGGATGTTGTTGTTTATCCCAGGTTGTAAATATTAATCGAAAATACAGAAAAAATAGTCTGAAGACAACAGCTTAAAGTATATATTTTTGGTTAGATTTGTAAATAACATTTATTTTATAATCAAAGTTATCCGGACGGATAGCTAGGTGAATTACGTAATCTTCTTTCATTTAAACGGTTGTATCATCGAAACTGGTTGTTAGCTAATATTTTGTATATTTGGACAAGTCACTTTGGGGACATCGCCTACACCTAGTGGATAAATCGGTTGTACTAAAACTGAGAGAACGTCTTAATTATACACAACACACTACAATAAATCCAGTAACGCGACGTAAACTGACGCAGAAATGAGCAAAATCGAAAGCCGTCAACAACACTGGAAATCGAAAGAAATGACAATTTTCGCTCAAACTTTCATGTTGCTGGTATTATTCTCCCACACTAAATCTTACAAGGTTGTTTAAAACAAAACACAAGGATTCTCTAGAAACTTTGTTAATTAATGGATCTGTAAATTGAGCACGCAATAAAACGTAAATTAAACCGATATTAAAAGTCTCGTTTCAAAACGGCTCTCCATACCCACAAACCAGCTGGTTTTATTCGTCGACCACTAGTAATTTAGAGGCCTTTTTATCGGCATCCATCACTGTAATTATTGTCAATATTTAAACCGCTTGTTTTAAACCAAATTAAGATGAAAATAAATTGTTATATAAATAGCCAGTTGCTGTACTATCTTCGTTTCGTCATGAATGAAAACTTGGCTTAGTTTTTTTGTGATTTCTTAGAATTAGATAATTGCTAAAATGATACCTGGCTCCAAATGATAACTGGTAAATTGGCAACAATACCGATTCCGTTATTTTAAAACAGGCTTGGGCAACATATATGGCCCGTAGAGGGATCTTTACCGGCCCGCAGACTTTATCTAACCATACCCTACAATTAAGATATTGAATAATATTCATGTAATAATCCGGCCTATCAAAGACCTTATTTTTCCATTGAGTACAGAAGGCCCGCTGACTAAAAAAGTTGTCCACCCCTGTTAAAAAATAATAAATATAATTTTATGGTATTCTAAACTATATACCATTTTCTTATCAGAACACGTCAGATCGTTTGTATGTGTTTGGATGTGTCCAATTCCAACGCCTTCTGCGTCGGCTGCGACGGCGACAGAATTAAATTCCGACAGTTTCCTTACTTAGCACAAGCAGCGAGATTGCAAGCAGAAGTACAAAAAGTAACTTATCCATCTTTTATTACTGAAAATAAGTGTAATAAATAGCATCACTAACTAGCGGATAAGTACTGTAGAATGACTTACCTGTTTATTTTATTTTCACAAATATTTTTTCCTGCAATCAAGCTGGTGCTTTTATACCCCGATCGCCACAAAACGTGTTGTGCCTATACGAAAACATGTCCTTATATCGATTGATTGACAGTTGCAACGTGTCAACGCTTTCCTATATTATGGGTTTCAACAAAACAAGATCCTCTTTCAATTAAGGGAGTTTGTCGTTAAAACGTGTTTCTAAAAGATTCAAAACAACGAGTCTGGATAGGATAGAATATTCATGTTTATTTATCCCTTTAAATGGAAAAACCAAGGGGGTTTAACACACGGACAATCGTCAGATTACCTCGCGCCCACCGTTGGGTTACCGGAGCTATTGCAGTGTGTTGTAAATAATATACACGTTCCTTCAATTTTTTAGAACCCATTAATCTGTTGGGGAAATGTCCGTAAAGTGCCTTGCCCAAGACACAACCGACTAGCTATCGACCAGTTTCGCATCTGCAACCTTTTGATTAAAAAGCGACGCACTGAACCGCCAGGCTAACCGGACGGATTTGAGAACCCGACAGGATGTTGTTTCAAATGTAATAGGCCTACAATGTTATCAAAGCGTCTAGTGAAAAAAACAAAGAACCAGAAAATACTTAAGGTAACAAAAATAATTATTGTTTGGTTCAATATTTTTAACCCTAGAGCTGATTTGGCTAAACATGATTACATGGTTTCAGAAGTCTTGACCCTAAAAGATGGTTCCTCATTATGCAAAACACAATTGAATTTTTTAAATTGAATTTTATGGCTAAAATTAAACGAATTAGTTTTAATGACAGTAAAACGAATTTTCGCTAGGTGGCGTTAACAAGTATCTAATTATCCAGTATAGTTTAGTTTATTTAGTCAATTCATTTTTGCCCAAGTATTAAAAATGGCAAACGAATGAAATCACGACACAGGAATAGGAAACAACATTTATTTAACGAAATATATGGAAAATTTAGCACAATCTCTCGAAGCGAGTGTTGTTTTTGTAGCTTTAGTTAGTTCGGTAAATTATTAAAATTCATCTTTGTAACACAATCGGCCAAGAGAGCCATATTACAGAAGTTAAAACTAAAGTCACAGGTCGACCAATTTGCATCAAATTTGCGGTTGCCCAGGGTGCCCCTTCAATCGGGATTTGCCATCTGCCAGGAGATAAAACGCATATGACAGTCCCGCTACAAGCGACGATCTGTCCCATTTTCATGCCGCTACAAGCGATGATAAATTGGCGCATCGGCTTAGATTACGCGACCGATAATACCAACTTACTTACAAAAAAGTCTTAGCAACGAGCCCATCATGGGTCCGAAACTAAACCTAGTAAAAAAGTGCGTATCGTAATCTTTCTTCAGTGCCAAAAATGTTTTGTACTATCCAATTGCCTTTATAGAGATTGTACTTTAAGACGTGTATAGTCATAACTAAATGATATAATAGCGAAGAGTATATTTACAATGTTTTTTTAAATATATCCAAGTTCCATAATATCCCGTTATTATCATTGGGTACGATCTATTAATAAACATTCAAAAAAACACCAGCTTTTCAATTGAAAATCACTCGCACGGAAAAGCATTTACAGAATGAGTTATAAACGTCATCGTCCGGTTTTACGCTTCCGTAGTTCAGAATGAATGTCCAACTCATTTCTAGAATATGGTTCGATCACCAAAAGTTCTTTACCAGGATAGAATAACTACATTTGTTTGGTTAAACAGAAGGTATAATTTAATTAATTGTGTTGAATGTTGAATTAACAATCAACATCCTGTTTAGACCCGTTTGTGTTTAAGCAACAATCAACAACTAATTAAAGTGTGTAGCGGTGTTTTTATGTATGGTTATATCGTGAGATAAACGGTACGTTTATATTAACCTTTTTATTTGACTTGTGTTCATGGAATAAAGAAGGGCAAAGCTTAAGGGAAGGAAGTATTAAAGGAGGAAAACTGCACAATAAAATATTAAGGCTAGTGCTAGGTTGGAGTTAAAATTAGTTCCAGGGTTAAGATAAGTGTGTAGGGCTGGGTTAAAAATTGTTCCCATAGTGGTATGCCCTTTTCTTCCTTTTAGTGTTGACCAAAAAGAACAAATCATCGTTTTTATTGTTCTCCTGCATAATTTCCTAAATATATTATTGTGACACTGTATTTTTCTTTATTGATTATAAATGGTGATTGTTACTATTATAAAAATTATCCTGCTGACCGAATAAAATCTTTAATCTTAAAAAAAAATCCAGATCTTAGTCTACGGTACTATATTTTCTATCTTACTTATAAAAATTGTATTGTATTACTAAGTTTGATTAGTTTACTTGTAATTACAAAGCACTAAAATTGATAATTACTGGCTTTCTGTGATTCCATTCAGCAGAAGCCGTAAAAAAGCTCAAGGCAAAATAAAAAAGATCCATTGTTGTCCTTCAGCACAGTGACTTAACATTCATTTGGATTTAATTGTGACTTAACATTCAACACAGTGACCTAACACTTATTTGGATTTAATATTGATAAAGAGCTACCGGTAGTTGGCTTAAGATTACACCTGGATATAGAACATTACAATGAACGTGTTGCCACTATGGAGAATAAGAGAAGTAGCAGACAAAGTGTGAGTTAAAATATGAATTGTTAAATAGGTCATAATATGTAGTATGTCTTGCTTTATTACATTTTAACTGTGTTGTGCACGTTATGGTACAAGAGATTTGTCACTCGTGCGGATTTTTGCATAAATTTGTGGGTTCTTCTGACGCTACCTGTACTCATTTATGACTCTAGCCAGGGCCAAAAATCCGCGTGAGTAATGCAAGTAACACTTGCGTCACGCAAGCCATGCGAGTAAGAATTTACTTTTGCAAATAAAAAACTGATTAACGTTTACTACAACCGTTTTTTCTTCAACTGGAGTATAACGATTTATTATACACATGGCGCGTACGTATACTACAGTCTATAATAATTTACAGCAGCATAGCAGATTTAAACAGTTGTTACGTCATACAAACTACAGTTACGTGCCATGTTTACCCGCGTTATTCGAGTGACGATGTGAATTCTACCCGCCCCGAATTTGATGAAATTTTGGCCCTGCTGCGATCCAAACTCCATCATGAAAAGTCCTTTTATTCTTGATTAAATGCCAATACAGTGAAACACATTTTTGACTAATTCTGACAATCCTGCTAGGACATGGCAGCGGCAAACTCCGCATATTCAGATTAATCTCTTTTTCTCTGTCCGCTCTGTGCATTCTGTTTGTTCTCTGTTAACCAGGCTTTAGATGCTCTATATGTCACAGGAAGCTCAAAATTATGGGAAACAGAATTTATACACATTAAAAAGTCTTGACGGAGACACGAAATTGCTCCTTATTTTTTGGAAATTGTGATTAATTTACAGTTTTCGCTGTTTTGTTTCATAAGGCACTACCTGGCAAATACACTTTAGTTACAACGTAATTCTCACTTTTTCTTGAATTTCAAGTAACTCCTTACTATGTGCTAAAAAAGTCCAACAACAAAAAATTAATTAATTGCAAAGTTCTCTTTTTTAAATTCGAAAGAACCAAAAA
>CH002094.1:380418-391417 GCA_000149265.1 Ciona savignyi | reverse complement strand
TCGTGAGAGTTACAAACTACATAGGCTTGGGGTCCATCGGGGACCATCATGCAGGAGCTTGCCACGGATACCTTCATGTACCAGTACTTCCCTGAGGTGATGGGGATGTTGAGGAAACGGATGCTGCACGAGGGAAAGAAGAACTGGAGGCCAATATACAAGGTGAACTTGAAACAGCAGTGTTTTCACTGCGTCTCGTACTTAAACCTACGCTTTTTTTTGTGTTTTGATGAATTGAAAAATTTTGTGCGTGTAACAAATAAATATAATGGATTGATTATTCTTCTACCATTCTACCATGTCATAGGCAAATTTTTTTTAGAAACCAGTTATAAGCGGGTCGGTTAAGTCTATGCTTGGCTAAGGCATTTGGCCAGCACTTATTTAATCTAGTGATTTAAAACTTTATTTATAATTTTAATGCAAGTTAGTAAAAAGTGGTATAATTTGTTTTTAGGTTAAAGTGATGATGATTATAATTAAAAATGTTTTTTTTCTTGCTCTTTGAGTGTTCTTCAGAGCGTTTTTAAATACTCGATGTAAATTTATTGATTCTGGAATAATTCTAAGTAGTAAGCTTATTCAGATAATTACCATGTACATCCTTATAATTTACACCCTACAAGAGCTCATGCTGGCAGTGTAATACGAAAATTGCTGTTCTACGAAATCTCCATCTTTCAAAGATGGAAGAAAACATTGGAATCTCATTGACTCATTTCATCGTTTTTTTCCTAGTCCCAACTGCTCCTGATGTATTTGATTAAAAACGGTTCAGAACGAGTGGTGACCAGCGCGAGGGAACATCTCTATGACTTGAAATCTCTGCAAGATTATACATGCCACGGTGAGTGAAATGGAAGCTCTTTTACCCCAATTGCCACATATTTTATTTATAACCTGCTTGTTAGTTAAGTAGTGCAGTATAATTGATTAAGACCACAAAGTATGGTTGTAGCTGTAATTGAAGCAATTTACATGTTTAGAAGAAGCATACAAAACTGGTGATAAGGATTAATAAAAGAACTCATCTTTGGTAACGTGGCAGCAATTTCTGTTTTTTTTGTGAAAGATTACAATAGTAGTTTTCCAAGGTCAAAAACATTGTCTTGTTAATTTTTCGTGAAAACACACTAAAGCAAGCTTCCTCCTATTTTTGATCTTGATAAATAATGAATATTTAATAATGACCTGTAAAAATTAATACTTTTCACCCAAAAACAGTTAAAAAATATCAATAGTTCTGTTTGATACTGCTAATAAGAAAAATACAGAAAAAAATGTTTATGTCATTTTACACACTACAAAAATGAGATTTGGGTAGTTTCGGTTTGTAAGGTCAGATTAAATATAAATTCAATATGTAATGAGCTATATATATCTATAATAATATAATTGTAAAACCTAAAGTGATTATGTATGTCAGTCATAAATATGTGCTAGAACGAGCTGCTGTGAAGGTTGGTCTGTTTTTTCATAAAATGCAACGTCAGGGTCAACCTTTTCCATAAAAAATGTTACCATAAAATAAGCAATCACAGACTTTTGACGTTTTATAAACTTTAAGCTGCTTTTTACAGTAGTATTTATTTTATCCAGTAAGGGTAATGTATCCCTCAGACAAAAAATTGACGCACGTCAATCTTACTTGTTTACCCTTAAATCGATCCAAACCTTGTAGAGAGCCAAAAGGTTGAAACCTGTTTTTAAACTTTGTAATTCTGAGGAATTTATCTTTACTTCTATTTCTGGCTCATATTGTATATGTGGTGAAATAATACCATCGTGTGAAATTGTTTTTCTCTCAGGCAATCTTCATCATAATTTAAAACCACAATTGTCCCATTTAAACTGAAAGTTCATGAATATTTATTCGCTAAGCCTCTGTAATCATGGTTTTTACGGCTGTGTCCATTTTTAGGTTTATTTTGTATAACGACTAGTGTTTTGTGTATTATACTGGACACGGACCGAGTGTCTATTAATTTTTTAATTTTGACTTTCTTTTTTAACGGCCTAGTTTTTTAAGAAAAAAATATGAAAATATTACTAAGCTAACCAGCTCGATTTCAGATTAGATCGGGATATATTAAACACTGTTCATTAATTTTGTAATTTTTACTCCCTTTTCAAACGCCGTTTTTAAAGTGCAAAATTGTGATAAACTTGCTAAGCTAACCCACCCAATTCCAGATGAGCATGGAAAAGACCAAGGGATCAATGTTCGAACCAAAGTCAAGGAAATTATCTCTTTAACTCAGGACAACGATAGGCTAAGAGACGAAAGAAAAAGAGCGAAAAAGTCCCGAGACAAATACACTGGCTTTTCTTCTGAAGATGCAAGATTTTCTTCCAGATCAAGTAAGTTTTGGATGTTAGGTAGAAACATTGACCATTTTTTAAATTTTTGCTTCACTGATTAGGGAGATGCAATGTTTAACTGTGTACCCCATGTGGGCTTGGAATTGCACCATTACACTTACACAGCTGCGACTTATTTTAGTTTTAACAAGCGCAATTTCGTAGATACAGCTTGATGTACAGAATTTTATTAACTACGACGAAGCCAGGTCGTTGTGCACAATGCTGCTTTTTTGTTTGCAAAAAAACTTAATTGAAGCATTTTTATTGTTTTTTTAAAAACGCCTCAAATATATTCCTTTTGAGCACCGGTTTTGTTAGTAGAGGGCTACCAACTTTTAGCAAGCAATAGATGCCAAAAATGTTAATATCAATAGATGCCAAAAATGTTAATATCACAGGTCCCTGTTTTATTTTAATTTTTTAAACTTAAAAATGGATAGTACCAACACAGGACAATAACAAATTGGGAAACCATTTGTTTTGTATACTTGCTGGTGGAAAACATTTATAAATTCCTTACACGGTTTATTTTATACTTGCTCCACGGTTTATTTTATGGTCCAAATACACCCGGATATGAATTCTGTTTGATGAAAGATGATTCAAATTGTTTGTTTTGTGATGAATTAACTGAACAAACATAATTTAGAGATTTTGGGGTGGGAAAGAATCCTCCGTACATAACAAGGACAAACATGCCCAACATTGGAATGTACTGAGAATTGTCTACCATCCTGGAAATTTATAATTTTTAATTAAAATTAAATCTTAGCATTAGCTTAATTTTGGAACAGAAAATTGATTTATTTTCTATAAAATTGTAACTTTACATTATCTGATTACTATCTCGATTATAGAATGTAAGCATGTTCACTTCCACAACATTAATGGGTATCCAATTTAACAGGTGTTTAAAAGCTGTCCTTATAATTTTTATAATGGACTCACCAGATACTGATTTGTCATTAGATTTGGCATAATCATCCAATCATCTAATCCCAATGATTAAACATCCATAATAAAAAACTGTCCCAATTTCAACCCTTTTTGGATTTAGTTGTAGGAAATGAGTAATGTACTCTCCAATGTTGTTTAAAAAAACTGTTAATTTAAACAAATAACAATGTATATGATGTACTGATACCAAATTGCCTTATTTCCACTAGAATTTAGCAAAGATTTTTAAAATTATCCTCAAATACCAATATAGTTTTATTTACCATAGTTTAACGTTCTAAAGTTCATTCCAGGACACGATGCCGCTTGAATAATACATACTAATTCTTTTCCCAGTATTTTAAGGAATAGTGCATAGTGGAATTAAACTTTTAAGCTTTGAAAAAGTTATCTGTGGTAGCAAATTAAGGGCTAGCAGGGTGATATCTCATACAAAATAGCATAACAAAAGGAACGCATTAGTAATTACATATTTGTATTGTTTTTTATTTCCAATTATTTATTTCTCTTGTGGTCCGAAAGTTCAAGAAATTAAATTATTATTTTTTAAAATAACACCACCGCTACGTGCTAAAATGTTTGCTTTGTCCATTTCTGACACTTCTGTTCACTTCTTTATTAAAGACAATAAGACACCAAAATGTTTTTCGGTTCGTTTTTTGCGAAGTTTATACAACAGAAAAAAAAGTTGGCGTAACACAGTACGTGGTACAATCTGTACTGCAGTGAATAACATCTTAATCTGACACTAAAATTATGTATAATAGCAAGATCGTTTGGTCTTTATATCAGTGATAATAGGATATAACAAAACAATTTTTAAATTAAACTAAATTCGAAGCCAATTTAAAATATGACTATTTTCAATTGCGTTTTGGCCTACTTTATTCATATAAAGTTCTGCTGTAAATTAACCATCCAAAATGTTAAACTTCTTAGTATAACTGTTTTGAATTAAAAATGTTTTCCTGTCTAATCAGAAAATACAGGTTTAGTTTAATAAAAAAAATGAAAACTTAAAATCGGCACCTAAAGTACCAAACCTGTTTTTACCCGTTGCATAACACCATTGTGCTTCTGTAGTCCAGCGGTAAATATATTCACAAGTAACAATAGCATTATACCTGGGGTTGGCTCACATGGGGAACAGGACGCTAATTAGAATTCACTTCTAAAAGAGGCATTTTCACTAATTGGCATGACAAAGGACCAACACAATGTAGTTGTGATAAGCATTTATTGTGATAAAAGGACTTTTGCCTGCTTCTTGCCACTAGTGCGTTTAACTTTCCATAAATTTCACTCAATATTGTTTTTTATTGTAATCAAACATTGGCGCGACAAGATTATTCAATTTTACCTAGTTGTACAGTCAGCGGAAACTAGTATTCGCAGCTACTTTATGTGTTGCTGTGTATTAGCCAAGCTTAATTTTAGAGGTATGGGGGTGCAAACTACACCATGCCTTCCAAATTGCATTCCTGCCACTCATAATACAAACTAAAATTGAGCTTAAAATACCTCTTGGTACCAGTACATTATAAAAATGTTATTAACGTGCTTGTACTTAGTGACATATTTTTGCCACCCCTGGAAAATGAACTTTATGCAGACTAATTTTCTGTAATATTGAAATTAAGTCGGTTGGAAGAAATTCAATTTACTTGTAAAAAAATGGCAAGAACCAGAATTCGTACATTTTACACAATGTCTCCCCAATTGTTGTACTCTGGTGGAATTTACCCATACCAGCCACAAATCTTGCCATGATACCTGCCCCACAAAGCACTCATGTCAGTTGTAAAATAGATTTTTCCCCCCCTCCATCACCGAAGACTGATTCCCGGTACCGTCGTGGTAAGCATGCATGCACATGCATTGTTATGTTCGCTACATATGCTACAATGCAATTCTGTCCTTTGATTTTACTCCGCTCAAATTCCTTAACCAATTTTAGCTTTAAATTAATTCTGCCCTTACTTGTTTTTTTGCCTGAAATAGATGTCTTATTTTTTTTTTACTTTATAGTTTTTGTTTTAGTACAATATTAGGTGTTGTGTAGCATGTTGGTATAATCTTAAGGCTTTAATTTCCGACCAGCTAAATATGAAACAGCAGTGAAAATTAGTAAGGCATTGTTCTTCAAGTAAATTTCAGTCAGACCAGAATATATGCGTTTTTTTGTGTAAGATAGGAAAATTGCTGCATGGTTATTACCCGGTATTAGTTTAGGAAGTATTTCCTTATACTCAATTTTTACACAGCCATGTTGTATTTTAGGAACATATTGTTCGTTAAGTACTTTGACCAATGACAAAATAGTGAATAATGGACCTGATTTTTAGAATAGTTTATTTTAACTAATAAAATAAACAGTCTTGTGGCTGAATGGTTAGTGCGACCGATTCATATAAAAAATTTCATATAAATAGCTTAGTGATGAGCCCATTGTGGGTTTAAAACTTGACCCGGTGAAAAAACGGCGAAAAACATAAGATCGTGATCAGTAAAGAACTCTCCGTACACCACTTCATTTAAACTTGTTGTGGTTATTGATCTCTTACCTGTTCCTTCCTTTTGTATTAACAAAGTGTACGCAAGATTCTTCTCCGCAACTAAAGTTAAAATAATAAAGAGTTTTACTTCAAAATAAGTAATTCTTAGTTTTATAGTGTCAAGCATAGACATACACTTTAAGATGCTTGAAATGCAAACAGGTTTTCAAAATAAAACAGCACCGCCAGTAAACAAAACATGTTAAATTCTGCTTAAAATGACGTAAACAAAATCTTATTAATGACCATAACAACATACAAACTTTAACATGTGATGCACCTATGCACTGGTGAAGGGTTAACACATCTCCATTTATTATTAACATGATTACGGGTAAGAGTAAATCTTTGGAAGTAAAGATATTGAAAAGATGTGTACACAGTTAGATAAGACTCATCAGGAATAGTTTAATTAAAATCAACAAGAATCCTTTTAATA
Source organism: Ciona savignyi (assembly GCA_000149265.1). NCBI lineage: Eukaryota > Metazoa > Chordata > Ascidiacea > Phlebobranchia > Cionidae > Ciona > Ciona savignyi. The sequence continues at coordinate 385,102 of CH002094.1, read as the reverse complement.
TGGGGCTAAGTTCGTAAAATGTTTTGAAATAAGAATAAAAAATGCAAACGAACATTTCAAATTAAGGTGTGTACATTAAGCTAATATGGGAAATATTTTAAATGTATTGTCTGAACTGTTTAGTGATAACGTGGTATGTCAACATTGTAAACCCTAAAATTTTGATTACTTGAGGAAATTCACCGAATGTTTGCCTTTGACAAACTCACGCTATTCATCTAAGGTAAATGTTCCAGAACACTGCCATGAATAAGGGGGCAGATGACAATTCTTTTCTTTATAAGCGGGTCAAGAGGTGTTAGTTTCTCAATCTTTTTCTCAGAGTTGTTGCATTTTGTTTACTTAACCTTGATTTTGTGTCCAACGTGTACCGCACATGTATTAGTTTGTTGGCGCATGCGTTTATCACGTGATCGGAGAATTTAACTGCCGTTACCCCTAGCACCCAGGGAATCGACACCTCTTGACAGAAAACATTTTATTCACACTGCCGATTCACATTGGGCCCAAAGAACACCCATTGCGCTCCTTTCCATAAAAAGTGCGCCTACCGAGTGTTTGTAGACTAGTTCATTCTACCTCAATTTTCAAAATCCGCTTCATGAATAATTAATTCTCGTACAGTGATCAGCAATTCAGGAGTTCACAAAATCTTTGTCAGTTAAAGGTCAATAAAATTCCATTCCCAATTAACATGAAAGTATTGATTGAAGCAGCTAAGCTTACATTATGTTGGAATTGTCCAAGCGACAGCTTGGTGTAGCAGCGCCAAAACTCCCATCAAATTTCGGCCGAGTAAAAATTCACTTGTGTGTGGAAGCTCACGCGAGTAATGAGTAAATCTTTCACGCGAATAAATCGTTTATCGTGATCGTTTTTTATGATGCTGCTGTAAGTATTCTAGACACCTTTTTTTTTGCGGCGCCAGCCCAGTCTAATAAAAACGGTCGCAATGATGCGGATTTGTTTTTTATTCCCCTGTATGCCAGGTAAATAGAGAATGGTCGCGGTAAACATTAGTTTTTTATTTGCAAGAGTAAATTCTTACTCGCATGGTGTACATCACACTAGAAAACAGCCTGTGCTAGCTATTCTGATGGTTATTGTGTGAGATCATGAGTTAATCTCATGGTTGTCCTTGTGCTAATACCCCTTGTGCCTTTCCATCAAAGAGGATAATACATGAATATCCTGTCTTATCTTATAACAAACAAGCACTGATGATATAAATGAAAACTGACAGTTGGAATTTCCCCCTTGGCCTTTTCTAACATTCTCCATGTCTATGTAGTATCATATGTGCTAATATTACCTTGTTTAAGATCCTTTACTAAAGACATAATCAAAGTTAATTTTTAAGTCAATTTTCAAAAATTTCACAATCCTTTACTAGAGACATAATCAAAGTTTATTTTTAAATCAATTTTTTTCAAATTTTACAAAGAATTAGCATCCTGTAAAGCAGGCTAGAAAGTCTGAAACAGTGTGAATTAAATTTCTGCCTAGAATGCAAACATGTTTTCATGTGCCTTTTGTCATGTTATATTTTGTTAAATTTAAAAGTGCCAAAATTCATCATAATGTCAAAAAGTAAGCATTGTGCTTTTGTTCTTATATTTTTGTATTGTTGTCAAACTATTATAAGTGCTTGTTTATGTTGTAGCACCCATAGAAATATTATGCATGTTAATTCCTAGCAAATTTAATTATGTCTTGATTTTAAATGCTGATTCATTTATATAATTTTTTCTTCTAATTATCAATGCCACTAATTAATTACCTTTGTTATGGCAAAGTAGCATATTTGCTTAATTAGCAAGTTTGTGTTTTTTTAAAGCATTTACTAGGTAGTGTAGCAACTATCACAATGTTGATTAGTAGATTGTTCCAAACACCTATTGGGGTTAGAGTTTGTGCTGGTTAAAGTCAGCATTGGTGATGTTGGCGCTTTGATCGCTGGGATATTGATCAAATCAGATTAGATAGTTGAGTACAATCTGAAAATCAACATTCCAGGATAATTTATTAATATTACCTCGAAATACAATTAATTACCGTCGAACTCCCTACATTCTCCCTTAAAAGATCTTTCACTCGACATGTAAAAGATGCTGTCACTCCTTAAGGAAACAAATTTGGATTTTTTAAAATCGAAATTAGAAAATGTCGCTTATCCGCAAATAAAACTAAAAGATTTTTTACTGAAAAATAACCCCAACATTTATGCCAAAACCCAACTTTAACTAAACCAGCTTAATTTGCACATTCCAGGCAGCGGCTATGACCAGCGGCGTGACCATGACTCCCGCCGTGAAAACCAGGATTGGCGTGACAACGACAATGACAACTCCTATGAGGACAACCCCGGCAAGCCACGACGGCAACGCAGCCCCACTAACTCACTAGGGTACAGGTTAGTTAGGTCATGCAGTGACAGGAAAGACCTTCTCGTTAAATTATCACTCTGCACGACGGTAAGAGGGTAAATTCACAACAAATGCACATTTAATTTTGTTACATATGTTGACACTTGACAGGAGTGGTAATTTTGTTTTTATGCACTCGATAATTCCGCGCACATTTTGTTCAATATATTGCACTTTTTTGCACAATAATTAGATGCATTCACAGTTCACATACATTGGTACATGCAGATTTATTTTGTTTCTGTAACACACCTGTTCAAAATTGTTTTTCTGCACTATTATCCCCACACATTTGTTTGTAACTCAGCAAAATAATTCCTGTTTGAAATCACACATGTTTGTTTGATTAACATCACAAGCAAATTGATTTCACAATAATTTCAAATTACTAAATTAATTTGCTCAGCATGCCGAAATTAATTTCGCCTGTATTTTTTTTACATCACTAGAACATAAAGCAATATACATCCAATTCAGTTTAAACGTTTGGGAATTTGAAACATTTTTAGTATTCTGTTTAAGTTCTTTTTTGGTAATTTTTATGATTTTATGAAGCACCAATATGTGAAATTTTTAATTTGTAATAAACTTTTACTGGACGATAAATGTAACAGTTTATTTATATTTCATTTTACCAGCGTACACAAACAGTAAATTGGGGTAGTGTTTTCACAGCATGTTGTTTATTGAAACACACAAATAAAGCAATGTTACAAGACACAAATAAACACAACATTTTTTTAAGAACAAACTCTTGGCAAACAAGTTTTATCGCTTTTTCTTTTGTTGTCAACACTGATATTAAATCGACCACACAATACCATTTATTTTTCAATTATCCCGCCATAAAACAGGCAACAAATTTTAATTACTGGGGCAATTCACATTACCCACGCATAAGAGAAATTTTTGTTTCACTAAAATTTTGGTTCTGTTAACAAAAACCTGTTTTCTTTCACTGCATTTTATATGTTTGTTTTTCTCCTAATTTGAATTATTGCTGTATATGTGTAATATGTTTGTATATACATACAGCTCTGGCATCCCACTATATGTTATCATGTACAGTATTTTATATATGTATATAGATATATTGGTAAAGCTAACTCAGTAATGGGGACTTCATATTAAGTGTTTTGAATATCACGTCAAAAGTCGTAAATTGCTTTGTCTATGAGTCGAATCCACTGCTGGATTTAAATTCCTGTATATTTGAGAAGCCAAGTAATGTTAAACTTGTAATGAGTATTTGCAAAGCCATGTGATCCTTAAGACTGGTTAGTGATCAACGCCTGTATTAGAATATATTCCACCACTGTGAAACAATCAAAAAAGAAAAAAATATTTAAAATAAATATAAAAAAATCAAACCAAAAATTGAAATTTTTGCATAGTCATGTTTTCCATCCAGTGACGACTCAGCGCCCTCGGATTCGGAATCGAACAAATACACGAAAGTGAGCTCGACAGCGAACAAATACAGCGACGAGGCAGAAACCATCACGAAAACCAAGACGACAACAAAGACAGAACGAAGAACCAGCAGAAAAGTGAGTTTTTTATTTTCCCGAGAATTAACTTTATTAGTTGCCATACAGGCATCCAACTTAGCGTTTGCCCATTTTAGACAGTTTACCTTTAGTGTTTAACGCTGTTGGAATGAGGTTAGGGATAAGTCTAAATTTTCAGATTTCAGTTATTAAACATTTCGGTATTTTACTTCTGTCTTCCACTTGTTAAGCTTACCAAATGCTCTTTGCAGGTGGACCTTGGTGCAGCAGCTAGCTACACTGGAGGCAACAATGCACCTGCTCCTGTCATTTCTGCTCCAACTATCAAGGTATCTACGTCATACAAACCTAGTATTATGCCTTATTGTATGATATGGTGCAACGCTAAAGGGGCAACACTAAAAGGAGGGAAAGCGGGAAGTAGGGAAGGAGGGAAACTGTTCACTAAAACTTTGGAAATTAATTTTAACCCTTCTATAAACACTAATTTTGTGTACACTAATTAACTCCAGAACTAACGTTAACTCCAAGCCCATGTTTAAAACTAACTCTAATGCGCTTATCTTTTTTTCAGTGTGCAATTTATTTCCTTTCCCCCTTCCCGCTCTCCCTTCTTTTAGTTTGTCCTCGCTAAAGGGAGGGAAGAAGGAAAGGAGGGAAGGAAGTAAATTGCTCACCAAAACTTTGGAAACTAATTTTAACCCTTCCTCTAAACAGTAATCTCAACCCCAAAACTAACCCTTACTC
>CH002094.1:366611-380318 GCA_000149265.1 Ciona savignyi | reverse complement strand
CCTAATATTCATTTTTTTGTGCAGTTTTCCTCCTTCCCGCTTTCCCTCCTTTTAGTTTTCCCCATGGTATGTGACTTGTGGGCTTAATTTTTTGGTTGGAAATGTGGTTAATAACTACTATTGTGATTAGGTTGTAACTAATAATATGTTGTAAGCCCTATAATGAGTTTATATACAGGCTTTGTGATTATGTTGTATAACGTATTTATAATATATATATTATATATATAGAATTTTAAGTGGGTATATTTGTTTTATTAGTGGACATATCAGCATTTTCAGTGGGCATATGTGTAATAAAAAAATTGGGGGTGGGGATTATTAACGAATAACTAGTACCACTATTATGCTATTACCGCATAAAGTAATGCTGTATAATGTGCATGAATGGGCCACAATTTTCTACTAGACATGTGTAAAAAAACAATAATGCAATACTATGATTATGTTGTAGACTTTTGTACAGTATAAAACAAAAAAATGCTGTAAATAACTTATTGTTTTTATTTATTTTTTACCACATGTCCACAGTCGGTTTGTTTAAGCTTTTATTGGTTTCTATTTCCAAATAAAGAAATATATATCTTTTTGTTTTAGTTATTTTAACAAGTTTAAGGATGTGACAGCTGCTTCTAATACACTTGACCTGGGTTTAAACATTTAAGTGCTCATTTAAACACTTGAAAATATTGTTTATATTGATTATTCAGCTTTAGACAGAAAGCATGTCTATCTGTCTACTGTTTATAAACAATTGTGTTTTTTAAATAAAAAATTCTGAAAAAATTTACGCTAGGCTTAAATAACATCACGTTCAATTAATTTTGATTTAAATTGTTCTGTTGAAATTTAGTTTTATTAATGTAAGGTTTAAGAGCCACGTCATTTTTTCCCTTAATTTGTAATTTGTTCCATCCAGCAACCAACTACACCTGCAGCTAACAACAACGCTAGTTTATTAAACGACATATTCAGTCCAACTTCAGAAAATGTTGATGACCTTATGTTTGGTAAGTAAAACGTGACTCTTTGCAATATTTAAATTAGGAATCGATTAATCCTAATTAATAAAACCATCGTCCTGTCTTAAATTTGCATTTAAAATTGACCAAAAATGTTATGTTCCAAGTCTAAATTTTGCATTTAAAATTGATCAAACGTTTTATGTTGCAAGTCTAACTTTTGCATTTAAAATTGACCAAAAATTTTATGTCCCAAGTCTAACTTTTGCATTTAAAATTGATCAAACATATATCTTTGTTTGAAGAATTATGTTCCAAATATTCACAAGTGTTTTTAACCACAAATGACCCCTATGCTTTCTGATCTAATCAATTTATTGAATTGATCAAGAAAAGAACTTATTCCCCCTCAAAATGATACCAAATACAAAAAAAATAATATTTTTTTTAAAGCAATAAACTTTAGTTGTCATGTGTATGAGCCCTGTATGACATCAATCAATAACACAAACAACCAGTTTTCAAGGGTCTTATATACTTGATACCAGCCATTTGGTCTTGATATATGTATTACTGTGTATTCGAATTCTAATACCCATTAACTGACTTGCTACGTCTGCATATTGTCTGCTAAATCAGGCACAAGGAGACATGAATACGGTGTATGGTAGAACAAAGTTATAATAATATAGGAAGTGCTTGTCGTTAGACGCGACCACAAAAGGCATTGCAGTTGCAGCTACATACAAATTTCAAGATAAAACAAGTGGTTCAACACCCAATTTGACTGTCTTTAAAGACATTCTAGCTACATATCTGTTCTAATAAATTGTTACAAATCATAATAGTTTGGTGGAAAAATGTGTTTTTGATTTTTTTGGGGAAAAACATGGGAAAAAGTGGTGGTCAATCCAAGACTTTAGTCACTAAAGTCATATTTAACCACAGTCCACGATGTATAATAGCTGGTCAAATGTCGCAATGAAATTATACACACAATATGGCTAAAATTGGAGTGTATGGAATATGTATCCAACATTGTACCAGACAGATATCAGAGTATCAACCAACATTGTTGACCCCTCCTATCTATCAATGATAACAGCTTAATGTTCATGATATTAGCCTAATGTTCGACTGGTTAGTCTGGTAGTTTAGTGCGACGCCTTTCAACTGAAAGGTTGCAGGTACGAAACTCGTCGCTAGCTAGTCGGTTGTGTCCTTGGGCAAAGCACTTAACGGACATTGCCTGAACCCAGCGGCTTAATGGGTTCCACCACATTGAAGTAACGCGTCTATCATATACAACACACTGAAATAGCTCGGTAACCCGACAGTGGGCGCGAGGTGATCTGACGATTGCCCGTGTGTTAACCCCCTTGGTTTTCCCATTCACTGGGATAAACATAAATATCCTATCCTTTTTTGTTTCCCAGCATTATAAAATCATTGTGTCAAAGTATAGATGTAAGTACATTAATTCATAGCTAAAATCATAATCATAAGCAGAATTCTAGTTCACTTTAGCAGTGGCAAGGGTGCAATTTTCACCACTAGCACCTCTTACTTGACTCCAGCCCCCTAACATTAAACCACTTGCAGGAGGGGTGTCCGAACCAGCACAAGCAGCCGCTAACCCCAAATCCCCAGGGTTTGCTGACTTCTCTTCTTTTACCCCAACTACGATACAAACCAGCCAAACAAGTAAGTGGGTGATGAATGGGGTAACAAGTGGGTTAAAACGTAGGGTAATGTGTGGGGTGATGCTAGTTGTATAAAGTGGATTACTTATGCCTCTTTCATTGGGACACCATTTACTGCACATATGACCTACAGCAGGCATGGGCAACATACGGCCTGTAAGAGATTTTGACCGGCCCGCAGACTGTATATTACCATACCCTGTAATTAAGATATTGAATATTAGTCATTTAATAATCCGGCCCACCAAGGACTTCATTTTCCCACATCTGGCCCGCCGACTAGAGAAGTTGCCCGCCTTTGACACGCAGTCTTTCACAAAGCCCCATCATATCATGCTCATAAATATCATCATCGCCAATTACCCCTATAAACTACTACTTGATTGCTGTATACGATACTACCCAATGATGTAAGAACAACAAAAAAAGGAGATACATTCTGTATTTCATTGCCATAAAAAATAGAGCCTGGGTGGCTCAGTGGTCAGTGGTCAGAGCATGGGGGTGTTAATCCAAGTCGTACCCAATCTTACCCACTGCCAGATTCTTGACATTGTAGGACTATTTAAAAGTGGGTTGGATCATATGACACTGGTTACTCATTGTAGGACTTAAAATGTTCCATCAATTGTCTGTACTTAACCCCCTTTTCCTTCCCAGCTCAACAACAAAGTGAATTCGCCGAATTTTCCTCCTTTCAATCCACCCAAGCCCCCCACACACACCCCAGGACTCATTTGACCCGTTTGCATCGCTCTCCACTCCGGCCCCGTCCAATCCCGATCTCGCTTCTACCTTCCAAACCCCTCAGCCCATGGGGAACCCCCAAAACCCCACCATGCAGCCTATGATGGGGTCCTCGTTCCCGATCACCCCATCTAGTGGTCAGGGTTTCGGAAGCCAGAATTCTATGTCATCGATGATGTCACCAGCTGGGGGAAACCCCATGATGTCACCAATGGGTTCAAATTCTATGATGTCACCGGCTGGGGGAAATCCCATGATGTCATCAATGGGGTCAAATTCAATGATGTCACCGGCTGGGGGAAATCCCATGATGTCATCAATGGGGTCAAATTCAATGATGTCACCAGCTGGGGGAAATCCCATGATGTCATCAATGGGAGCAGCCCCATCAATAGGTACCAATAATATGATGTCGCAAATGGGGTCAAACGCACCAATGACCCCTAAATCAATGGCCCCAACCAGTTTGTCGAATGGGACAGGTAATTCAGCTTTAATTCTATGAATTTCGGTGATTTTCCTTACTTTAATTTGCTTTTTGTGCTTTTTGGACATCATAATGACATTTATGATGATAAGTTTGTTAATTTCTTTTAATCTTACAATTCCATGATTGCTGTAATTTTTAGCTCCAAATAATTCTTCTCTGAACATGCTTTCTAAGTTTTACACTTTGCTTATTAATTGAAGCCCATATGGTCTACTGCCTCATACTGTGAGCTTGCGTATTACTGAAATGTGGGAACAGGAAAATTTCGCGGAAATAGGGAAAATCTAGAAGTTACAAACATACACTAATAGAGAAAATTGGGTAGAATCATTGGTCCCGTTTAAATACTTTTAAGGGGAGTTTTGCAATCCTATGATCACTTTCTTGTTGCACTTACAATTTATTGGGATTACTTTAAGTGCATTCCAATCAATCCCATAAAAAGTGTCGACACAGCAAAATCAAAAATCATTTTCAAAAGTTCCTAAAATAATGATCTTTTGTACAATATCCCTACAATTTATGAAAGTTCAATTGTGTGTAAAAACTATCCGGTGGACGCCAACCTTCTTAGCCTCATTTTTTCCCAACCAAACCCGCCACCCTATTCCCACGTCCCCATATATATCGCGAATTCTTTAATTTCCTGTTCCCACATTTTAGTATTACGCCCTTCCCAGCTCACTACCCCTCCTTCCAAGCTCATTAGTCGTAGTTTGCAAATACCGACTCGCTATTTGCAGCCCCCCACCCCGTGAAACCCACCCCCACCAAACCCAACACGTGGTCAGACATCAAGGTGGACATTAACCTCGACACCCTCGGTAAATCGAAGCCGAAACCGGTCCAACCATCCATGAACCAATTGCAAGGTTGGGTTCTTATTCTTATGGGAAATCACAGAACGCCGGATCATGAGATAAAATACACTCGCTATGTAATCCAATAATGCATATCCAACAATACATACATTACAATGCATATTCAACAATACATACATTACAATGCATATCCAACAATACATACATTACAATGCATATCCAACAACAAATACATTACAATGTATATCCAACAATACATACATTACAATGTATATCCAACAACAAATACATTACAATGTATATCCAACAACAAATACATTACAATGTATATCCAACGATACATTACAAGGCATATCCAACAATACATACATTACAATGTATATCCAACAACACATACATTACAATGTATATCCAACAACAAATACATTACAATGTATATCCAACAATACATACATTACAATGTATATCAACAAATACATTACAATGTATATCCAACAACAAATACATTACAATGTATATCCAACAACAAATACATTACAATGTATATCCAACGATACATTACAAGGCATATCCAACAATACATACATTACAATGTATATCCAACAACAAATACATTACAATGCATATCCACCAATACATAAATTACAATGTATATCCAACAATACATACATTACAATGTATAATCAACAACACATACATTACAATGTATATTCAACAATACGTACTTTACAATGTATATCCAACAATACATACATTACAATGTATAATCAACAACAAATACATTACAATGTATATCCAACAATACATACATTACAATGTATATCCAACAACACATACATTACAATGTATATCCAACAACACATACATTACAATGTATATCCAACAACAAATACATTACAATGTATATCCAACAACACATACATTACAATGCATATCCAACAATACATTACAATATATATCCAACAATACATACATTATAATATATATTCAACAATACATACATTATAATATATATCCAACAATACATACATTACAATGTATATCCAACAACACATACATTACAATGTATATCCAACAACACATACATTACAATGTATATCCAACAATACATTACAATGTATATCCAACAATACATACATTACAATGTATATCCAACAATACATACATTACAATGTATATCCAACAATACATACATTACAATGTATATCCAACAATACATACATTACAATGTATATCCAACAATACATACATTACAATGTATATCCAACAATACATACATTACAATGTATATCCAACAACACATACATTACAATGTATATCCAACAACAAATACATTACAATGTATATCCAACAATACATTAATTACATGTTACAATGTATACATTACATTAATATGGGCGGGTCCACGGTAGCCACCGTATAGCCATGTTGGGCCTCCATATTTACAGATGGGCAACTGGATTAAATTTTTTTGGATTGCAAAGTTTGTTATAAGGCACACGAATCTGTACAGTAACATCGGTGCCAAAACACTGCCAGATTGTCAGAACAATTCATAGTCACTGTCTCACTTATTCACTTAACCTAAATTAGCTACACCCAACGCTTAGGGCCAATATATATATATGTATATTACACCTTATATATAGCCAGTTTTGCTATACACAACCCAAACTTTTCACTATACATTAATACACATTACATTATATATGTTTACAGTACAAATTTTCACTATAAATGTGTCCACTTTTTGGCAACTCCATAACACTTGCAATACTGGATTAGTTATTATGGTTAGATCTTAGAGTCCTTATTTTATATTTTAGTTGGTGTCAAAATAATAATATTATGATATTATTATTGTACAGCTATGGGAATGGTGTGCAGTGTTGATGTTTTTCACTTTTTCTCTATTAATTTAATTGAGCACCGTATATTTTGATTAAAATATAAAATAAGAATATACTAAACTAAGCTCAAGTCATTGTAATTTTCATGAATATGCTTAAAAAGTTGGATTATTATTTAACCAAATATTTTGTATATTTAAAAAAAAAATATATATATATCTAGCACATTTTTTTACTTTAAATTAATGACTTAATTGCCATACATCCCTTAAAGGTGTTTACACCCATTTAAAACTTAACATTTGCAATTTTTATAAAATTAAATTCAAAATAAATATACCCGCACATATTTTATTTTTAATTAACGAATAAATTTCCATACGTCCCTAAAAGGGGGATACAGCCAACAGATTAACAACTCAATGGCTGGAATGGCTATAAACCAGCAACCTAACATGATGCCCCAGCAACAGCCAAATATGATGAGTCAGCAACCAAACATGTTGACTCAGCAACAAACTAACATGATGACTCAGCAACAAATGATGATGATGCAGCAGCAAAAAATGATGATGTCAGGTAAGTGAAGTTAGACCACCTATACCAATGTATTGAATGGGAAAATTTGGTTTACAATAACATAAGTTGGTTGTGTGAGTAAACATTTATTTTGTTTATTACGTTTTGGCAGTGAATAGGATATGATAGGTTATTCATGTTTATCCCCATGAATGGGAAAACCAAGGGGATTAACACATGGGCGATCGTCAGATTACCTCGTACCCACCGTCGGGTTACCGGAGCTATTGCAGTATGTTGTATATGATTCACACGTTGCTTAAATTAAGTAGAACCCATTAATCCACTGGGATTCGGGCAATGTCCGTTAAGTGCCTTGCCCAAGGACACAACTGACAAGTCAGCAACCAGTTTCAAATCGCAACCTTTCGAAAGGCGACGCACGTAACCACCAAACTAAGGGGCCGGACTGATTAGTAGAATTGAAGCCTGGTTACTACTTCGACAATTGGTGAACACTTCGCATAATAACAAGACTGCGTTTTAACCCAAACAATGTAAACAACAGACTATGGCTGCAGCATTCATTGTGTATTTTCAATGAATGAATTTTTAGGGATGGCGGGAGGATATGGGATGCAGATGGGTATGTCAGGTGGTGCGATGCCCCAGCAAGGGGTCCCAATGGGGGGAAACCCCATGTACCCCATGAACAATATGTCGGCCATGCAGCAACCCTACGGTTACATGAAGTAGACCCCTGACCCCAATAGATGCCTTCACCCGTGTACAATACCTGATGAGTAACCCCACCTGTATATCGAAGCCAGTTTTTCACAAATTAACAACCATGGCGAGAGCTCTGTTATTCTCTTATCCCATTACCACACAATTCTTAAAGAACTCTTTGAAAAAAATCTGTATATCAGCTTCACATCTTAAATATTTTACCCCTTAAAAAAATATTTTAATAGCAAAAGTCTGTACAAAATCCCCACACACAAATTTTAGCGAGAGCGGTTTTCTGAGCGGGAACGAAATACTTTTAACCAAAGAATGATTAATAATGGATTCAAATTGCATTTCGAAATGCCTCGATTGTATTGGCCTTCTTGTTTTAGCTTGGTTAACTGGATTCCACTTTAAGAATCTATATATATCAGTAACTTGCTACCCAATTGTAAAACTGTTCATTTAGCATGAAGCTTCATATTTTATTCATGTTAACCAGTCTACACCAAAATGTGGAAATAAGGAAACATGAAAAGTACTAATTATTTAACTTGGGTTAGTGACCCTTCTTCCAGGATTGGGTGTACAGAAGATGTTTCTACATTAACTTATTTCCACCCTTTTGTACACACCCATTATCTACCCAGCGGTACTATATTATCAATGCTTTTATGGGTAGTTGAAACTGCAACTAATTAGATTACCGTCCGCTTATAAGTTAAACCCAAACTTGTACTTAGTTCTAAAGTAACATTTCGTGATGCAAGTTACATCAAATTTTTAAGCTGTTGAATTCACAATTCCACTTAAATACTCCCAAATTATAAAGTAGTGCATTTCTAGTGGGGATAATAACCTATAGGGTAGTTTGGTGAAGCCATGTTATCGCATTGGAATTTCAGTTTGGAAATTTTAGTTTACAATTTTTATCGTTTGGTTAGTCATCAAATACTCTCTCCACCAAGGCGCACTTGTAAATGAAATGTTCGAGCACCCAACCGACTGCATTGTCGAGTACTTATATACCACGCACATTTACATTTTCAGGAATGTATATATTATTCTCGCAACAGTAGAGCCTGCACAATGATCAAATTGGACTGTGGAATCGGCAAGTGATTTAATGTTAAAATACAAAGGAGTGTCTCCTTGCGATAAACCTTGGGTTGGGCCACAATTGAGATGTACTCTTTGGTCCCAGCTATTCTAATATATGCCGGAACCTCTATTTTGGGTATTGTCTCCAGGTAAACGCCACATTAGAACGAATTGGGTCCCATAAGAAAAATTTGTGAAATCTGCTGTAGGATTCACACCTAAGGGACTTTCCCTAACCAAGGTATTTTACTCCAAAGCATCACTTGTCGGCTGTTCCACTCATGACTGCCATTGTCCATGCTCTATTGCAGCTTGACCTCTCACATACGTTTGCTTTTAACTTAGTATTTATGTTATCCTAGCTACAACCATCCACTTTTTAGCAGGCATTGGCCCCATATTCTTTCTGTGCTTTTGTAAATTTGTAGTTTCGTTTTTTTTTGCGTCGCTGTCAAAATTATTTTGGCAAACTTTTGCGTGTGTTAAAATCCGGACCAAAATCGTCTCCATTTTTCCGTTACTTGAGTTTGGTCCGCAAAAAAACAGTTTGACCTAATTACTATAATCGCCTTATTGTAGTTTATCCTATATATATAGCGTTTTATGTTAATCTTAATTTGAGTTAAAAATCATTGTCAAAAGCGCCGACTGTGCTGTATTAGCAGTCCACCAATTCAAAGCCCCATTGTACATTGGCGTGTACCCGCAATCGTTATGTAATTAACATTATATAATAGCAGAAATAAATTAAGGTGTGGGAGATGTGTCCTTTTTACTTGTGTCAAGCAGCATTATTTTCAGACTTTGATTTAGAAATCGACCCAGATTTCGTTCACTGTTAAATTGTCTCAGAAGTCGGGTTATGCGTCCAAGTTCATATTAGCGACGCCACTTGGCATTGTAGAAGCAGCATGAGGGTTTCGTGAAATGTACCGAAACAGACGTAGGATAGGATTTTCATGTTTATCTTAATGTACCGGTGAAATGGAAAAACCAAGGGGGTTAACCCACGGGCAATCGTTAGATCACCGTCGGGTTACCGGAGCTATTGCAGTATGTTTCACACGTTTCTTCAATTTAGTAGAACCCATTAATCCACTGGGTTCCTTTAATTCCCGTTAAGCGTCTTGCCCAAGGACAAAACCGACTTGCTAGTGACCGGTTCATAACCTGCAACCTTTCGGTTGAAAGGCTTCGCACTAAACCGGCAGGACAAACAAAAAGGGTTTCGTGAAATGTATCGAAACGGACCTATTACTAAACATAGAATTTTTTACGCGTTTATTACATTTGTTTGTTGTCAACTAGGTTTTAAAGTGAGGTAGATTTGGATGGGATTGGGATAATCATGTTTATCATTCCATATTGGGAAACGCAAGAGGTGATTACAAAGGGGGTAATTGTCATTACTTCGCGCCCACTGTGGTGTGACCAAAGGTATTGCACAATTGCAGTATGTTGTGTATTTTTGAAACGTTCCTTCAATGGAGTAGAACCCATTAATTTGTGGGAATCCCACACGTATTTATAATTGTCTTACTGTACATTTTAACAATTAGGTCGTCATGCCATGTGTTCATATTTTGTGCATGGGAAATTGCGATTAGTTTCCTGACAGCCCAGTCGATGAATTATTTCCCGCGTTCTGATTAACGAGGTCCAAGCCTCGTGTATACAAACATGTGTTTCCTGTTATGTATCTAATATAAACCGTATGAGATTTCATATTATCAGAGAGAGCATTTTAGTTAGTCTTCCCTTATAGACTAGCTGCTCTCTCATACCTTTAATTCTACCTACCTAACCTATACCTGTACTAACTTAACCTCTACCTACCTAAGCTATGCCCTGTGTACGCAGCGCTCTTCCTTGCTGCACCTTGCGTAAATACCCAATAAAATACTTCACCTATGTCACCCCTTGTCTTTACCCGGCAAAACCCGTAAAAACCAGCTGGTTGCAACATTTTGTTGACCCCTCGTGTGATTTGAACTCGTATCCTTCCGATATGGAGTCCCATCGCTTTCTTATCTTTCTTTCAATTTTCTGCTTCCTTTCGATTTTTCTTTCCAGATTCCACAGATAGGCTACAGTCGGACGCGCTCAACCGTTCATTCAATGGATCCTTCGTCAGAGCAAATTGGTCAAGCAATGTCGGTCAAGTTTTCAAGTTTTCACCTGGGTCACGACGAACAATGTATCAGGTGTGCCGTTTTGCACTAGTCTATGTGCTATATCACAATCGTGTTCGGGATGAACAGCGATAAAAAAGGCCTCTCAGCAGCGTGATGAGTCAAAGTCATGGAAGCCTAACTATTGCCCGGCCATTAATGCCGCAATAGGATTTTCTACTTTCAGCATGGAATGGGGACCTCGCTTAAGCGAAAAGGGCAGCTTCGAGACAGTGGTAAATTTACCACGGAAGTTTATATTTTGTACGTTTGGATCGAGCTGGTCTCGTGTCAAGACCAAACGACATCTTCAGCCTCCCATTCCAGTGTGTCAACAAGGTTTTTCTACAAGTGTGTGTGTTCGAATCGTTTCAATCTGCGTCGTGACCGTTTGACCCAAGGATTTCAACCGAAGACCAATCGGCGAATCAACAAAAGACTGCTACAGGAGATTCAACCTACGGTGACCAACAAACCAATGGACAGTCCGAACATTTATTCTTTTCAAAATGGACAAAGGGAAGTGTGTGGGAATCCCACACGTATTTATAATTGTCTTACTGTACATTTTAACAATTAGGTCGTCATGCCATGTGTTCATATTTTGTGCATGGGAAATTGCGATTAGTTTCCTGGCAGCCCAGTCGATGAATTATTTCCCGCGTTCTGATTAACGAGGTCCAAGCCTCGTGTATACAAACATGTGTTTCCTGTTATGTATCTAATATAAACCGTATGAGATTTCATATTATCAGAGAGAGCATTTTAGTTAGTCTTCCCTTATAGACTAGCTGCTTTCTCATACCTTTAATTCTACCTACCTAACCTATACCTGTACTAACTTAACCTCTACCTACCTAAGCTATGCCCTGTGTACGCAGCGCTCTTCCTTGCTGCACCTTGCGTAAATACCCAATAAAATACTTCACCTATGTCACCCCTTGTCTTTACCCGGCAAAACCCGTCTAAAAGCAGAGCGCTGCAACAAATTCACCGAACTCTGGGAATTTCAAAGTGCATTGCTTATGGACACAAACGACTAGCTAGCATGCAGTGTTCACAGTTCAAGCTGTGACCCTTCGTCAGATAGGCAAGCTCCAACCCACCAATAAGACACTCGGTCAGCAAACGCCTTTATTGGATATATACCGTAGAAGAATACCTACCAAAACCGACATGTTGTCACGAAGTTATTTAACACTTAGCCCTGTTACGACTTCAATCGTTGGCCCACCATAGAAACTTTCCCACCTACGGGGACAACTGACATACATTTATTCGTACGGTCGTGTGGTCTACTATACAAAAACCGGTACCTCGAAATACTACAGGACCGCTTGGATCGCATGGAGCGCTTGGATCGCTTACCATACTTCATAATTACAAAAGCCATGATATTAATGTTAGGGTTGTGGTGAAAGTTAGTTCTAGGGTTGAGATTAGTGTTAGGATAGGATAGGATATTCATGTTTATCCCCGTGAATGGGAAAACCTAGGGGGTTATCACACGGGCAATCGTCAGATCACCTCGCGCCCATCGTCGGGTTACCGGAGCTATTGCAGTGTGTTGTATATGATCAGGCCCGGTGCTAGGAACCGCGGGGCCCAATTAGAAATGTAATGGCGGGGCCCCTACTTTTCATAGCAAAATTTATGGGTGTTTATATATCTTAAAATACATGCCAGTACATACAAACTACAAAAATAGACATTTAATACTTGCTATAAAACAAATTAAAGGTAATGTGGATGCCTATTTACGATCTACCGGTATTGTTTTACTTTCAAATATCTATATTGTTTAGCAACCATATTCCTTATGACGTAACAGGCAGACACAGAAATATAAATTTGACTTAGTTACGATGCATAACAAATTGATATTATGAGAAAGAATATTATTTCATTTTTTATTTTACGTTTCAGTAGTATTTTAAACCTCGTAATTCAGAAAGACCCCCGCTAGCGCGGGGCCCCTTCAAGGTGCGGGGCCCAATTTGATCTAATCGGTCAAATCGGCCTAAAACCGGCCCTGTATATGATAGACACGTTCCTTTAATTTTGTAGAACCCATTCATCCGCTGGGTTCAGGCAATGTCCGTAAAGTGCCTTGCCCAAGGACACAACCGACTAGCTAGCGACCAGTTTCGCACCTGCAACCTTTCGATTGAAAGGCGACGCACTTAACCGCTAGGCCACCGGGCCGGACGTTTGGGACAGGGTTAGAATTACTTTCCATAGCAATCTAAGTGATCCAAGCGCTCCCAAGCAATCTAAGTGGTCCTATAGTATTTAGAGGCACCCTACAAAAACGGCCCAAGTGACGAGCCCATTATGTTTTCGAAACTTGAAAAACTGGCACACATTTTTATTTTAATCGTCGTTAGGGGATTTCCCTATTCCAAAACAACGTGTGTCAAGATATTTGCGACGCTTGAAAACAGATTTAACAACTACTGGTTAGTTCGGGCGCATTATTACAGAGTTTTAATGGAAGCTTTACAACTCTCCCAGATAGCAAGTCAGTTGTTGGAAAGGGATGCTAAAAGGTAAGAAATCATTGGAAAAATTGCTTAAGCCAAATTAATACAAATGCACGGGTGCCTCTAAATAC
>CH002094.1:339593-361634 GCA_000149265.1 Ciona savignyi | reverse complement strand
GTGATGGGATTCAAAATTTTAAGAACAGGTTCTCTTTTGTATCGTGCTTACTAACAACAGGTTTCCTAAAAGGTCTAATGTCTGTAAAAAAGCAAGAATCGAATCGGTGATTATCCCGACGTTCCAAGAACGGGTTCGACCGAACCCATGCGAACCTCTTGAATCCCATCACTGGCTGTAGCCCTTAATTCTGCTTATCTAAGTGCCAAACAAAAGTATAATTTAATCACTATCAGGGAATAGTATACAATATTATGATAAATCTCACAAATAAGACAGAAAAATGTTTAAGCCTTTTGAATTTAGCGGACAAAGCATAAGGTCGATAATCTCAAGTCATGGTTTCGATATTCACCCAAGCCACATTTTAATAGCTTTATACTGCAGGATTTATCATAAAAATGTTCTAAGTAAGTATGATTTTGTCCACCTAATTTAGTTATTTTGTCAAATCAAGTTCATGTTGCACAGTACATCCTTTAAATTACATTTCATTAAAATATCTATTAAGAGAGTTTATAGTGTAGAAATTTATAGCCTCCATAAATACTTAAACAACAATTCGAGATTAATATGCAATTGTCGGCCTATAGCAGCTTTATTAATTGGACTATGACTATTTCTCCTGTTTAAGCAAACGTTCCCTGTTAATATTTACATTTGCAAATTAATTTTATTGCGATTGAAAGTGGGAACGATGTTAGTGACAATTACATTACTAATTGCAGAGTTAACATGGCTACTGTGATGTTATACGCTGGCCTATAATTTTATTGGCAAATGTATCAGGTTTCTTGACTTAATAACACTGCTTCTATTAATTACATCAGGATATCCTTCTAGTTTTAATATCCATGTGTTATTTTGCCTATGTAATTTCATGATATTTTATTTTTAACAATTTAACTTACATAGTTACGTCAGCTACAATATGTCAGTTACAACACCAAAATATACTGACCTTTATAGTATTACAGTAGACTTTATTTTCTACTAAAGTATTCTGTACATTAATTTAACATTTCAGCATGAATTTAGTATAATAACCATTTTTTGAAAATAACTAATACGTTGGTATTTAATACACCATACATGGTAATTACCTATGGCAATCAGGAAATGAAAGAGTTTATAAAGGATAGAAAATAAAATTCATGTTTATCCCCGTGAATGGGAAAACCAAGGGGGTTAACACACGGGCAATCGTCAGATAAACCCGCACCCACCGTCGGGTTACCGGAGCTATTGCAGTGTGTTGTGCTTGATTTACACGATTCTTCAATTTAGTAGAACCCATTAATTCTCAGGGTTAAGGCAATGTTCGTTAAGTGCCTTGCCCAAGGACACAAACGACTAAATAGCGACGAGTTTCTAACCTGCAACCCTTCGGCTGATAGGCGACGTACTAAACCACCAGACTAACCGGTCAGACTTTTGATTTTTGTTTTCGGGGAATTAATTTTCTTAGTCACTGCAGATAGGTTAAATAACACGATCCTGAAAACCATTGCACATGACTAGCAATTACTGGGTTTACATCTCGCAGCTGGTGTCGGTGTCCTTGGTGGAAGACATAAACACATCAGCCAAACTGAGTGAATTTTTATGTTAAACCAGAACAATAGAAATAGCTATAACACGATCACACTGCAACTCTACATAGGCTTGATTATCTGACTATTGCCTATGAATTTCCCTTGTATTTGATTATCTGATGACTGCCCTACCCCTACATAGGAATGATGGGTTCTAACAAATTAAAAAAAAAGTCTAAATCTTACACAACACGCTACAAAAGCTCCGCTAACCCAACACATGAGCCAACCTGATGATTGCCCATGTGTTAACACCCCTTACATGTTGCCAATCACAGGGATAAACATAAATAACCTATTTTTCTTGCTTGCTACCAGTGCTTTTAGAAACAGTGTTAACCCTGATAGTTTCCTCCAAAAAGAGGATTAATTATCGATATATTTTCCATGTAAAGGTCTTCCTTCCTTGATGCGCTGGACCATATCTTTGAATCAGGGGATTTTCCCTTTTTCCCCCAGACCGATGTTTTGAACGTTCTCTCCACGCAACTGATGCAGCAGTGTGGGGATATCAGTTTGATGGAAGAAGCTACCAGCCAGGTGGGTTAAAGAGAAACTGTTAGGACTGGATCCACACACCCTCAAAGCCAACGGACTAGTTTGCTTTAGTTCGACCGATTAGCTCAGTGTGTTAAGTGCGTTGCGTTGCAAGCGAAGGGTCGAAGACTTGATACTAGTCGATAGCGAGGCGGTTGTGTCCTTGGGCAAAGCATTTAACAGATATTACTCGAACCCAGCGGATTAATGGGTTTTACTAAATTGAAGAAACGTGTGAATCATACATAACACACTGCAATAGCTCCTGTAACCGACAGTGGTAGCAAGGTGATCTGACGATTGCCTGTGTGTTAACCTCATATGTTTTCCCAGTCCCCGAGATAAACATGAATATCCTACCTATACCCCTAATCTTAATTTATCCAATTCAAGTAGAATACATTGCCCATAGTACATTGGCACAAATGCATTGTTGCAGCGGTAGTCATGGTAATGGACCCATTGCTATCGGTCTCCCAGACCTACGAGAACAGCAATACCAACTAAACTACATCATTAAACCCTTTTTCATGCTCATTTTTTCTACAGGACGCAATTGTAACAACCAAGCTTCTTCATACATTGAGTGTGGCCACTTCATCTAGCAATGAGTCACGCGAAATACTTTCAAAGAGTCCGCTACTGAAGACAGTTGTGGGTAAGTGGGGATTGATGTGTGAGGATAGATAAAAAAAAGGTTTTTGCTTCTGAGTCAAGCAATATAGATCGCTACAATTGTCCAGTCGGTTGGTCTAGTGGTTTAATGCGACGCCTTTTAACCGAAAGGTTGCAGATTTAATTCTGGTTGCTAGTTAGTCGGTTGTGTCCTTGGGCAAGGAAGTTAGCGAACATTGCTTAAAGCGGATTAATGGGTTCTACTAAATTGAAGAAACCTCTCAATCATACATAATACACTGCAATAGCTCCTGTAACCCGACGATGGGCGAGAAGTGATCTGACGATTGCCCGTGTGTTAACCAACTTGGTTTTTCCACTCACAGGGACAAACATGAATCCGATTCTATACTAACAGATTACCTTGTGTGTTTTATTGTTTTAACAACTTTTATGCGGATAATAATGGGTATCCTATTTAATCTCTAACCTTGAGTAATCGAACCCAGTTGTATCAAATTTAAATGGTGTCTAAAACTGTTTCACAATATTTCTACATTCCACGCTTAACTTTGGCTTAGCACAGTAAGTGTTGGTTGAACCTGGTCAAGTTGCTGATTCAATTCTTACTCTGATCACTTAACCGGACAGTTGGCTTAGTGACAGCGAACTTATCGTCAGTAAAAAGACTGTGAGCATGAAACCAGCCCGTAACTAGTTGCTTTCGTCCGTGGGCAATGCACTTAGTGGATGTCACTTAAACCTCAGAAGTTTTAAACCCTAATCGCAGTTTAGGATTTAAAACCGCAGCTCACAATTCATACGGTGTCAAAGACACTGTCATAAACGAATTACCTCTTTTACAACTCAGTAAATGGTAAAAATTGTCCCCAATCACCGTTTTTAGATATCCTTCGACGAGTTATTCTCGCCGGAAAACTCAACGAATCGAGCGTGTTCGCTAATTCGAATAAACCGTCGCCGTCAGCTGGCGCTGAAGAGCCGATTCACCCAGTGATGGGATTTAAACGCGACCTCGTTCGAATAATCGGGAACTTGTCGTACAAGAATCTCAAAGTACAAGACGAGGTAAATATTTCTATTAATACAGCTTGGTTTTAAAGAATTACTTCTTAATTAGCTTATATTTTATTTAATGCATTTATCAGGGCAGGATACCTATTGTTATCCCGTAGTTGTCGGTGATATTGTGGTCCGTATGCTTTGCGATTTTCCCCGTGAATAAACATGGATATCATAGGCTTTATGTTTATTCAGGTTAATTTATTAACGTGCGAATTGTCGCGTTTTAATGAATCTCCACACGTTAATTTTAAATTGCAGCTTTTTGTTTAAGTAATAAGCCTGAAGTAGACACAAGCTTTACAGGGCCAGGGTTTACAGGGCCCCCGAATAAATTACCCACGCCCTAACCGCGTCCGCCCTATTTCGTTGCGTTTACAGTTGCTACGTACAAGCAACCCTTTTATTATATCTTTTACCGAGCTAAGCTTCGAGCCGTCAATGAGTTCGTGCGACCAGTTTATTGTAGAGAAATCGGTATATGAATCGGTCACACGACAGTTCAAGCATAAACAGCCCGTACTAGCTTATATAACCACCGAACACAAACAGCCCACCACACAACGCACATAACCACTACGATACCCTTTCCCGGAAGGGTGCACAATAGGCCACAGTGAAAAACGACCGTGTTGTCCTTTGCAAACGGCGGGTGTATAATCTATCAAAAAGCTGAATGGCCTCGTCGGTAAAAATTGGCTCTTCCGTCGACGTAATCTCCTCCCTTTGTTTTAACGGAACTCTGGTTCATTTTTCACTCCGAACATGATAATATCTTCCGCATATGAGTAAACAAAATAGGTTACATCATATTTGCTGTTAGCGTGGTAAACAACAACATACACCTCTATTCGACGCGTTTGGTGTAATGAATAAGAATTCCCTATAACCCAAGGGGTAAGCAACTTCTGCAGTCGGTGGGGCAGCGTATTTCTGAACAATTTTGATCTTTTTTCTGCTACATTGTATCGTTGTTTTCTTCATGTATGATTAATTTTAACACACAAATAAGGGAAGTATAGAAGGAGAAAAACTACGCTAAACTTAGGATGATTATATATGTGTATAGGGTTCGTGTGAGGCAATAGGGGTACAGTTGGGGTTAGTTCTGTGGTTGAAATTGGTCTCGGGGGTAGGGTTAAGTTGTTTCCGTATATTTAGTAAGCAGATTATCTTTTAGGGTTGCCCGATTAATTATAATAAGTCCAACGGCCCACCACTGTATTTGCCTACGTGACACAAAACTACTCAGAGCTATATTCAATGAAGAGTAAGAAATCCTGTCTTACTCCGCCTTTTTATTTAGAAAACCAGTTTTGCTTAGTTTACTGGGAAACGAAACTGGGTTTCTTCCTTATCGGTTATTCTTCATTGTTAACTTATGTACATATTAAATAAGCACTGGGTAGATTTCATGTAAAAAAATCGAAGTTTTAAGTGTATAATTAATTCTCGTTTCATTGGGTGTATGGGTTCCATTAAAAACCAGGTGCCGCCTTAAATAAAAGCAAATAAAAGCGTCACTTCGTCCAATCCGCAAATTTCTTTTTTTTCGGGCTGATATGCACAAGTCTCCCTTCCAACCAACTTGCTGATCGCCATCCGCACATACCGTCTGCCTGCTGTCCGCATTAGAATCTGTAAGTGGATATTTCCTAAAATCTTCGCAATTTATCCGGTTAAAAGCGGTCTATACCGGTTCTTGCATCTTCGCCGCTGATCCATCAGGCAGATTAATCCACATATAACTAAGCTCCACCGATTACCCACAACCTTAATAGGGAAATATTTTTTTTAGTTTTAAAATATCGTTGCTTACTCTTTACCATTACCATATTGCGATCTTATAGCAGGCATACGCAACATACGGCTCGCGGGTTGGGTCCGGCCCGTAAAGGGATTTTTACCGCGAACTGTATCTAACCATACCCTATAACGGGTACGGCCACAGACTGTATCAAATCTTAGCATGTAGTTAAGATATTGAATACTATTAATGTAATAATCCGGCCCACCAAGGATTTCATTTTCCCACATCTGGGCCGCTGATTAGAGAAGTTTCCCACCCCTGTCTTAAAGACCCGTTGCGGCGTGTGAGATTCATTATGTGTGTTGTATCTACATGTATAATCAATCGTTCACATATTTGAACAGCCCGACTGCTTTTTTGTTTTGCTTTATAAGCTCAGGTGTTGTCTGGTCATTGGCTGGGTTTAAGTTATTATGTTCTGTTTTGACAATTTAGACAAATTGAAATAAGAAAATAGAATAACTGCAAATTTAATAAATGGTAAGGTCGTATAGCATGGTGTAAAAAATATGAGTTGGTTTCCCCGTATTGAATAAAAAAGATTTTTTTTGGCAAGTTAGTTTTTCTTATTTTTAATCAAATTCCCTCTTTCCTTGTTTTAGTCTCTCTTAATAGACCTGCAACACCCCCTTCCCCCATAAAACGATCCAACACAACACGCAAAGGAAATTCCTACTTTGCACAATCCATCATTTGCATTGCATTCACGCCGCTGCAACATACTCGCTGGTGTGTCCGGTGTTTGTTTGGTCTGCTTCGCCCGCTGACTCATAAATGCTGACGTGATGTCCGTGTGACGCGAGCCACGCTTGTTATAAATGCGCGGTATGATAGTTCTCTTCAGTCCCTGTATACCGCGTGTAAACCTGACGAATGCAGCGTCTTCAGAGTATTCTATTCGCCAAAAAGTAGTTTTTTAATTTGCTTGTTATTGTCCTAGCGTTATTGTAGGTTTGGAATAAGGCGGACAGACGCCCATTATTTTTTTTTATTATTATTTTTTTTACCGAGCCAAGTTTTGAACCCTAGATGGGCTCGTAACTAGGACCGGTTCTATATAGGAGTCGGTATATGTATCGGTCCCGTTAACCGTTATGCCACGATTTGTTTCTTGATGTATAGACCTTTGTTTTGGAGCGCTATCGCCTGATGAAACTGTTCCCCATTGTAAAACCGAATCCACTGTCTCTTAATAACGTTTTACGGTGAAAATTAAATAATGATTTCAAAAATATCATTGCAACTAAATCTTTCAGTTGTGCGCGCGATCGCTTGTACAACCAGCAATGCTTTTTGGGTTTGCCGTTGTGCTCTATGAATTCAAATTCCAAGGCAGGAGTACGACGGTTCATACTGTGTGTATGGCAACGGGAAGTCATTTAAGCATTCCATCTGGCATTTGCGCTATAGACAGTGTATTAAGAAGTTACGCCCGCTACAGCTTAGTACAGTAAAACGCACGACTACCGTGCCGTTTGTATGGCAGATAGATTTATGTGAGTTCTATCGTTTTTAAGCTTAACTTGTCGGTGCGGCCTAAATAGCCAACCACATTTACAATGGCCTGAAATCGCCTTTATACTGACTGTTCGTGCGAAATACGTAGTTTTAACGGAGCTGTATAATACCAACGATTATAAGGTTAACCGTGCCATAGTCATAGCACTAGCAGCAGTGGCAACTTATATATATGGAGTTAATGCTTCACGGTATGTGACATCATGCTGTATTACAGGGTTTTAGGCCGTATTTGTACTTTTTCACCACGAATGATCTCAGTCGAAAAACGTCAAAAAACTAAGAGTAGTTTAAAAGAACCACAAAAGGCGCCATCGGCATATATTACTTTTTTCCCATTATTTTTGCCTTATATGCACGTGAATGTATGAATATTGATTTATTATCCAAATTTCGCGTCAGATTAATTTGCCGCAAAACGTTGAATTGGCGTCGATGTTTTCCTCGTCGAGTCGTGCAAATCGGCGGTAATCAGTGGCCTGCGAATTTCCAGCATACGCATCCTGTATCCTGCCGTGCAGATGGGTAGCATTCACCACAGTCCTGGCGCTGCCTTGTCGGTTGCAGTGGTCGCGTTTAGATGCTAGTTAGAAGTCTAGAATTTCGCAAAAAAACGGCGCGAAACGCACAGTAAAATTGAGAAATAGAACCAAATAACTGGAAGTTTATAAAGAATGGCGTAGTTAGTCGTATTATCTGAATGTTGTTCAGATTTAACCTTTTCGGGTATTTTGGTATAGTGTTTTTAGTAGATATCGTATAGTTTCGGTATAGATATTTAGTTTGAAGTTTTTTGTAGAACTTGTTTTCCCAGCCTCGTCGGTGCGATAAACCCTCTATATACGCGCCAGCGGGATCCTAATAATCCAGCGTCGTCTTGGCGACTGCAGCACAACATAATACCAATGTTTGCTACTTTCACCAAGATCAGTGCTGCTTTGTTTAAGCAACCCCGCTAGGTTGTGCTTAACCGTTGTGTTTATAACACCCCCAATAATACGTACAAGGAAGTATTTAAAGTAGATCTGATACGCCAAAGTGACATAACAGTACAAACTCTAGCCAGTCGCATTTACCCACCAAACATAACTTATTAGGTTTAAAAAGACTGCCAACATTACTGGTCTTAATCATTTTTTATAGTTTCTTATTCTAACACTTAAATAAAAATAATTTGTTTTCAGGTTCGAGATTGTCGCCTTTACCCGCAAAAACTTAGTAAGCTTAGAAAGACTGGTTACAACCCTGTTTCCAATCTTTCCAAATTTTCTCTTTCTTTAACTTAAATTATAAAAATAACTTTTCAGGTTCGTGACCTTGAAGGACTTCCACTTATATTCGAATGCTGCAATATTGACGAGCGCAACCCTTGTATCCTTTTAAACCAGTTTCTTGAAAATCTAGGTTATAATAAATTGTCCATGCAGTAATATGTACTGTAATATTGTCCACACCTTTCTATTGAATTTATCACTTATAGTTCTGCTACATAATGTTACTGGATTGTGTTGTATTTCCTTGGTGTAAACGTTTAGTTTAATACGGGCCTTTAAAGGTTAATATAATGTTAACTAACTAGACAATCTTTATTATTATTATTAAAAGTCCCCAATTGAATGTATAGTAAAATTAGGGTTTAATGTATGTTTTAAACTAGCTTTAAAAAATATATTAAAAATATTTTTTTGGATATTTTATTATTATCCCTCTAGCCAATTACATAAAGTGATTTTAGGCAAATATTTTAGGGCTAGATTTTTCAATTGCGTTTTAGGATGATATGTGCACATTTTAATCCAGTGTTTTTGTAGTTTTGTTTATCAACTACTTCTAATTTGCATAACTATTTGTGTACTAGTATGCCGTCACACTGGCGTCACAGCGTAACAATTTGCATTGTTCTAACATACCCATGCGTCATAACGCAAAGCAGGCGTGCCAAAGCACGAAGTAAATTTTCAATAAAACTTTAAAAATTAACCCTAACGATATAATATACCGACTTTGACCTTAATAAACCACCAGGGCTTTGGGAGCATAACCAGGGCTTTGGGAGCAGGTATTTTAAGCACAACAGGGTATTTGTTCAAGATGGTCACATTACACAAGTCTGGAAAAAAACTGTAGTAAATTTTCGACCAGAGTCTAAAATATCCCAATAATATAAAAAGGCTGTCCTATTAATATTAAAAATCTCTTTAGGGCCTGGAATTTTGTTCGGTTTTACAATTTTGTATTTGAGCAATATGAACAAAAATGCAACGATTTAAAATTTTAAATCAAAATGGAACAGGAAATTTTATTTACTAGTTGCATCTCTTGATGATTTTTGCGCTATTTAACTCACGTTACCAGATACCCATAATATAGCTGTCTTTTTACCTGGAAAAAGTTTAGCTTTGCTTTATTTTTTTTTTCTCATTAAGCCCATTTTACTTTAGCCTGCCTAGCCCCCAAACTAAACCCATTTCATAAATTGTTCTATTATCTGTCTTCTGCAGTGAATTGACATATTATTCTTAACAACGGTTGATGCAGTTATACGGCAATGGGCTGTGTTTGCAATCCGCAATCTATGTGAAAATAACGCCGAAAACCAGGTAAGCTAAAATGTATGGCCGATTCTATGAAATAACAAAGCGTGAATAACCAAAATAGTTTAGTTTATAGTTTAGTTTTAAGTTTATAGTTTAGTTTTTAAAAATAAAATCCAAAGAAAGCTTATTTTATATTGAGTGAATAAAATTTTGTTTAAAAGGGCGGATTTATAGAACCTGTAGATAAGTACAATATTTTGCAGCAATCATTCTAATTCACTCGTTTTTTATTTAATAAATTTTCATGCAAGTCTGCAGCTAGTCGACTATGTCTTTGAGAAAGTTGCTGAATGTTCGTTGCCTGAGCCCAGTCATTAAATGGGTTTAAAAAACTGCAGTATTTTTTCGTCGTATTTAACCCACTGCAAAAGCTCCAAAAACACCAATCGGGTACTGACCACTGTCCGTGTATAACTCATCTTCCCCGTTTTCCCAACTACCAAGGTGGCCGAATAGTTAACGCGACCGATACGTATACCCACTCTTGTACAAAAAAACGGTCCTGGTGACGAGCCCATAATGGGTTCGAAACTTGTCACGGTAAAAAAAAGAAGATAAACTTAGGTTTTGGCATTCGTGGAACGGAAACGAAAGATAGTGATATGCTTCGTGTAAGCTAGTTGCATCTTGAAATTACATTGCGTCTCTGCCTAACAAATACAATTTTTCGCAACTGGCATCGAATTCAAAACCAATGGTTTCATTGCTAGACACCTGTATGTTGTCGATATATAAGTAAGTCGTGTAACCGTTCGGCCAAACCAAAATATTGGTATATCGTTCTAACTTTCGAGGCTGTAATGGCCTCATCAGTATGTTCGTTTGGCACGCTGTTAAAATATCAGGCGAACTAACATTTCAGCAACACAATCGTTTAATTTTAACCACAACTTGTTTTTTTCAGGCAATTCTTGCGCAACTCGAGCGGCACTCAGTGGTAGAAAATCCAATTTTCCACAATTCTGGTTTGGAAGTAGTCGAGTCGTCAGATGGCCACCTGTCAATCAAACCAGTCACGTGACCAAGTTTATCAAATGTCGCCGCCCACCAGTAGATTAATCCGGTCATGTAACGACTACCGTAAATAAGTCCGATCACTGAACAAGCAAAGGAAAATCCTTTATTTTATTTTGGCGTTTACTGTGCAGAATTGTTTTAATAAAAGGAAAATATACCAATGTTGTTTTGCGTATTTTATTAATTTACAGAAGTAAAAGCGTTGTCTAATTTTAAGAACAGTTTTTTACCATTTTCTTCATCAGCTGACTTTTGTTTTTTTTATATGATTGGATAGGATATTTATGTTTATCCCTGTGAATGGGAAAACCAAGGGGGTTAACACACGGGCAATCGTCAGATTACCGTCGGGTTAGCGGAGCTATTTTAGTGTGTTGTATATGATAGAAACGTTCCTTTAATTTGGTAGAACCCATTAATCCGCTGGGTTCCGCCAATGTCCGCAGAGTGCCTTGCCCAAGGACACAACCGACTAGCTAGCAACCGGTTCCGCACCTGCAACCTTTCAATTCAAAGGCCACGCCCTTAAACGCTAGGCTAACCAGCCGGACGTAAATATATGATTGGATTGCTATAAACTCATATTTTCCCCATAAAAGATTTCCATCTTTAAATCCATTTCAGGAAGAAATAGTAAAAAATTCGTCTCCTATCCCCTTTTTATATAATAGTTTAGTAGTCACTATCTAGTCGGCTGTGTACATGGTAATGGGTAGACATCACATGTAACTATCATCGCTACCCAACGCTGGGCGCGAGGATTACCCGTGCGATTATGCCACTTGCGTTTTCTTATCCACGGCAGTAAAACAAGAATATCAAAACCTGTTTTTTTACTAGGGTTTTAAATGCTTTAAGCATTGATTTGGTAAAATTGAACAATTTATTTTGACAAAGTGCATGTTTGGTGTGGCTAAAGGTCGACATAGCGACTGCCGGAAATGTGTCGGGTATTTTTGCTTGTTCAAAATAATAAAAATTAACGACTAAGCAAAATATCCTATAACACTAGCATGTAAAGTTCGAGGGGAAACCTTCTTTGACTTAATTATTATATGTTAACTAGAAACTTTTAAATGTACACCACCACAAGGAAATACAAAGCTATGTCTAATGTGACCAAAAACGTATCTTTCACAGCCTCAAAAAAGTTTAAAAAAATACCAAATCGCTTAAAAAAAATAACCAAATGAATTGCAAAAATGTCAAGTATTACAGAAAGTCTGTATACTATACACTATTTCGCTAAGTAACAAGCTTTTTAGTTGTTATGCTACCAATGCGATTAGAGTGTTACCAAAATCTGATTAATTTAATTTTGTTCCTCATGTACAGCTTCTGTCTTTACTTTTCTAATTTGTTCCCTATATTGCCTATGTTGAAACAACTTAGTCCATTTCGAGGGGTAATTGAAAATTTAAACCGCATTTGTTGTTTGACCTTAAGTATTTAATTTGAAGGGTGAACCTAAAATCCGGTTTAACACCGTCTCTTAATATGATCTATTCCGCGCTTTTTCTGTTCTATTTTTGCTGTTACCTCGGCCAGCGGTTGAAAGCAATACGAGAGGTTGTAACACTAGAAACCGTTAAAACACCATGCCCGTCGAATCAACGAAGCTATGAAACTGTTCTTAATGTAGAATGATGCATTTACACAGTTTCGAAATATGATAGATTTGTCACCGCAATGTCTGTTTTTATATTGACCCTAACTATTTTCCACACATTGCATTCTTTAGTTTTTGGTCAACTCATTTAAGATAATGAGTTTAAAGAACCTCTGCTAAGAGGCTAGCAATCAATCCAGCCGATTAACTCATGTTCTAATTTTCTGCTATAATTAAGACTTTTTAATACAACCAGCAGTGAAATTAGACCTCAGTAACTGGCGGTTCTCGGGTTAAATATACCATCCGTCCATTTAGGTTTAGGCTGAGAACAGGAGTTTCTATGTAAGTACAAGTCCTAATCTCAAGTTATTATTATCCAGCAGCCAAAATATACTTTAAAGTTTTTATTTTGGTATAAAACAACATTTAGAAAATGGCTGGTTCAAAAAAGCATAAAAACTTCGGAATTTGTAATGAATACTGTAAACATGTAAGCTTTGTCAAAGTAGGCTGTATTCAAGTTTGAATAAACCAATTTGAGCCGTTCTGGGTTTAAAAAGTGATAAAAAAAGCTGTAAAAATAATAGGTAAGCAATTATGAAATAGCTTCATGTTTTCACAGGCAATAAAAATATAAATATTGACACGTTAGGTGGTGCGTGAAACGTGGCTTGTGGTGAAAAACTTGCCACGGGGACATGGCGCGTTGGACTATCTGAGTCCGTTCTCCTTTCCTTTGCTCTTCTGAAGGATGTCTTATACCCGTTCCTCCTTCGCTGGGATTATGAGCGCTTTATACCTGCTGCGTATTCTTTTGCGGCAGCTGTCAGTTGCAGGTGTAGGTTTTGACCTTGCGGATGCACTTCTGGCACGTCACAGTACAGCACCAGAAGAACTTGCATCTACACGGTTCCTGTTTGTCGTATTCGGCCGTTCTGTACCCGCGATTGCAACATAGCGAGTCGCAGCCGCTGTAATTTTGCGCTGAGCCGTTGCATTGACGCCCAGAAGTACCGAAAATACCAGTTCTTCTGTCTCGTTCGCAAAACTCGGGCGAAGTGTCCAAAAAAACAAGTTCCCTCGGCGACGGCTTGCGCGCCTTATTGCGTATTTTTAAAATATGCGGGCGCCGCCTTTTACCGCCCAATATTGCGTCCACGCGCCGCGCTGACACGAACTTTTGGCGTAGATTATTTCCCACTTGTCGAAAAGACGGAAGCGCGATCCAGCACGTCCGAACGTTGCATGATCCCGAAACGCCGTGACAGCGGCAGGATTTCGTCAAGTTCTTGGTAATAGCCTGTGGATGTAAAGCAAGATATTAGACGAGGTGCGAAAAAATATATGTATGTGTTAACATATAATTTCCAAGAACCGCGTTTGTTTTAAAGTTGCACAAACCTATAAATTACAGGAAAAGTACTGTAGAAAGAATCTTGCATAAATAATGGTGTTTTATGCTTAAATCAACCGTGGCTGAACTTCTTATGCGAACTATTTATATATATATATACCGTATTATATACAGATAATAGCACAAAACGAGACTTCTTTTAGGTACACCACAGTGTCCACAGCCAAACCCAGTAGAAGAACATGAGCAACCATCGCTTACCAGTCTCCCAGCTTCCAAGTTGTGTCGATTCATGAGGGAACGCGTTGTCCTTTGTATCTCCCTTCCGTCTACGAACTCACGAGTGTAGTTGAGCCCGAAGCCGAGGTCGACCGAGCAGCCACCCCATCGCCACCGCTGGTACATGCCTCTGTCCACCTGACTGGGCGATACTTGGGTTCTGCGTTTGGAGCGCTGAAAGCTGACGTCGTGCTTGGCGCACCCACATGAAGCTCTGCAAAAAAAATAATATTTTAACATAAATGACCGAACGTTTAACTAGAAACTGAATTGTATAAATACAGCAAGCCAGTTAAATGCTGTGGTGAACAGGTTCAAAACTTTTTTCGATAAAAAAATTGAACGGTTAGCTCAATCGGAATGTAATTAAGGGGATCCAGTTTACGAGTACTGGTTTCGAAGCTGGGTCCCAGTACAGAAAAAGGTTTAAAAACGATTGTTTACCAGGACTTGTACACTGTACAGGCTAAGTAAAAAAAATGGGACCTAGTTACCGACCATTACGGATTCCACCATATAAAAAGGAATTTGTGTTACGGTAGCAAAAAAGTAAGCTTGAACTTTTATAGGTGTTGACCACAATGCACTATGTGACTAGCCTTACTAAGATTAGTAAAAATGTAAGCAACTTCCGTACAATATCATATTCTGACTTTATACACACTATGTTTGATAGCAAGACAACGGGATCTATTAGGATAAGAACAGCAGTAAGATGTGTGATTATGAGTGGTTTATCCTAAGTGTTAAAACTGTTAGCAAGTTTAATCATTAAATAATGGTAATCAGTGATTTTGAGGAACGTTTATTATGACGTAATAAAATCAATTTCTGGCTTGGGGAAGAAGTACATTTGTCCGAAAAAATTAGAAGCAGTTTAACTATAATAGTGCTGGACCATGTGTTTTATGATATTTTTTATCGATTGGTGGTTAAATAAGAGTTAGGAGTTATATTTTAGTGATTGTAAGTTTATACATGTTATTTAATAACTTAATATGTAGCTTGATTATGTGTGAGCTGTTTTAGAATACATAATAATTGCAGAGTTGTAGACTTGGTAATACTTAAGTGTATCTTACAGGTTAATGCATAGGCTTATTATGGTAATAACTGGTAAATATTGGTGTGTAAGTTTACTTTCGCATGGTTTCAAATTTAAACTTATATGTCGTTAAAGAAATGATTACAACAGAAATCCAGTTCAACTTACCCAAGTCTGCCTTCCCCGCATGCTTTCACAATCTCGTACAGAATGCCTGCTGACTTGATGGCGTATTCGAAAGCGCTCTCTTTCGTGGCTGTGGGAATAAGAGAGGGTGAGATATTTGTTGTTTACTTCCTATCAAGTGTGTCAACATTTATCATCCGGTATTCACGATACTTGCCCTTGTCTAGCGTTACAAGCACAATCAAGTGGTGTGTGTCATTGGAGTAATGAGTGTTTTGGCCTGCATTCCTGGTCCAGGTGTGTCGGCGTGCAACTAACTACCCGCAGTTATAATTGTAATGATAGTAGGATACGATTAATTTGTGAAAAAATATAGTTTTCTTTACCCTGTTTTGTATAGGTATGTAAATTGTGCACGTAACCTTATTTTCAACATTTTTAATAAAATATTTGATATGTGATTTTCAAGTATAAATCTTTTAATGATGTTCGGTGGGTGTGTTAATCACTACAATGCCAATTTATAGATGTTTACACGCAACTCCTTGTATCAAGATTTATTGCAAGTCGCTTAGCGTGTATATGGTTACTAGTTTTTAAGAATTTCATCGCTCATTTTGATAGGACGATGAAACATAACACTTGAAGTTAAATCCCCGAGTTATGTGCCCCATTATGCATAACGTATTGTTTCTACTTGTAATATTTCGATGGACAGAGTCTTATTGAGTCGTGACTTTAGGATACAAATTCATAACCCCTTCAAGCTTAAAATACACAAAATGTTAGGAGGACAGATAATGTATTGTTTTCATACCATAACCTGACGCGATGGCTCATTAGATGTCGGACTCGCAGGCGCTACTACTGGAAATTAAAATTGCTCCTGACGCGCTCCATTTTAGGTTGTAATTTGTTTAAAAACCACAGTTTATTTGTTTTCTTTTGGGAAATGTGAGTTTCCCCTAGATTCGTTCACAGTTCACGGGAAGAGTATTTTATGTTCGGTGAATGGAGAAAACAACGAGCAAACACATAACAAGTTCTAAGATTGTGAATTATGGCTTTGTGGTTAAATTTTTCGCATATTTCGTGGCGTTTTAACCCATGTTTTTCAATAAAGTCTCAACGGTGCAAAGACTTTCGCGGATCAGCTAAACTAGTTAAATCTTCATTTTGACTACATGGCAAATTACAAGTTAAGCGCATATATCGTAAATGTAAAATTTAAAGTTCTTTTTAGGGTATGTTGCTTTAATCGTATTTATTTGCTTTAGATTAACCCTTTTCGCGTGGATAGATCCAATTTATTTCAATGCGGCCCTCTGTGCAATTATTATTCTCACGCTACAAGCAAGCGTGGCAGATTCGCGTGCTGAACTAGAGTTTGCAAATTCAGTCAATAACTCGTGGTACGTTCTGGTGCAACCAAAGTTGACCCATCCCGCTATAAGCGTTGATAGTTATAGGGGTTGAGAGGAAAGGATTGTCAGCAGGTACTGCCATTGCGTGCAGTAACAGTCCTAGTGCTGTGATGTGGTATGCTATGGTTTAAAGTTACGGGCAGATGTACAGCGCGGTAGCATGCATTTTTGGTGCCGCGCCCTCGAAATTGGACTCGACCGGTTGTGAAAACGAACCGGGGTGTGGACAAATCCTCATAATCATGAAAATTTCAATCGTCACTGGAACACAAACCCGAGGTGTCGTCACCTAAGGCCACACATACCGCCGGGTCACCCAAAAAAGCAGATTCATGAGAATATATTTTCCATGCCACCTTTCAACAACTTTTCCCTAAAAAGAAGGTAAACCAAAAAAAAGTGCTGGCACGCGATATATATTTTTAGTTTCGATAACATTTTGATATATTTCCTCCAAAATGTTAGCTTCTTCAAAACATTCCTCAAATTTCTTCCAATGGTTTGGTGCAGAACTTTGTTAACAAAACAATAACAAAGAAACTTGGTCTACCATTTCGATTTAAATATGGTATATACTTCATGACAATGGATTGTAAAAATCGTGACATCGATACGGAAGTGGTAGCGGTTCCGACGCTTGCGTCCCCTTTCATTCTTCTCAGTCAGGCAGTCGTAGTTTTCTTTTGATTTAAAATTCTACCCTGTTTTTGTTCTTGTAATTTTGCGTCATCGTCGACTTATGTTGTTTTTGCATTTTATACGGGTTGTTTTACGGCAGGCAACAGACCGAGCGGACGATGCTTGCCATCAGAGCTGACAGATGCCCTTTTGGTGGTAGCAGTCTAGCTTTATTGGATCATACCCTGAAATCTCATTGAAGGGAAGAGAAGCGGCAAATCCGTCGTGCAAACTTGACTTGCGGGGGATGCTGAACAAGTAAATCTATTTCCTCTAGCCTGAATTCGGTGCCTGAAAGTGCGTGGCAACTTTCCAACTGTCGCATTTCAAGGTACAAACACAATTAGAGTGGTTTATCCTGGAGTAATTCTATAATCCAATTATGTATAAACAAATCGAAGCTGTGTCTGAACATCAAAAATTCGCGGGGAAAGTGTTATTCAACTAAAAGTTTCTAAATTTAAAGCACGTCGGAATCTAACTGCCTTTAGATACTATTACATTGCCAATCGGTTTAAATTCAAAGATGTTTGAAAAAGTATACTTTTATGTAAAACAAGAGAATATTTTATATTTTTATGTGCCAACAATCAACTTTTAGTTTTGCAGCAAAGTCCTTAAAATGGTATTGATTGAAAAATTAGATAGATACCACAGGAAATGAACTAAAAATCGACTAAAATTTCGCCATGAAATTTTCTCGTACCAGCATCAGTACATCTGTTCCGTTGGTTATTAACTTTCCGGCTCATTAACCATCCATGGGGCCACAGCAGTGGTCAGCAGTTTGAAGTGTCAACGCCCTGTTTTCTCAAGTAGAAAATCCTAAACACAAGCTGCATTCAAGCTCCACAAGTGTAACGAAATCAAAGCAACCGATGCACAACATAGATGACCCCGAACATGTAAACATTCGAACCCAAAAACGAAAACAGAGCTGGAAGAAGAATTATTACATCTGTGCCAACACGGAAACCAAATTAACATTCACTTTTTAAACAATCTTAACATCACACTATCCATTCATTGCAACCATTTCTTTTAAATTAAAAATCTAGCTGCTTTAAATATAAGATCTTATGCATAAGGATAAGAACATAATTATCGTAAAGGAAAAAAACAATAACTTTGTTGCAGTTTAAAAGACTACATTGTTTATTTACATATACCTTGCCAAGAGATCGTTAGTCTTGTTTCTAAATTGTTTAACCTAAGCAGACACTTTGTAAATGCTGGACACTTGAACCTATTGACCCATACTTAGCAAGGTGGACAAACAATCCATTGATGACAAAACAGACGCTACTACGACAAACAATTCTCATTATGTCATTACCAAGCAGTGTTTCCTTATAGTTAAAATTTTAAAAACAAATACAATCGTCCAATCAGTTCGTATTAAATTTTGAACGTGGCCCAAGGGTGACATCAGGAAAGTTAACTCGCGAGTCCCGGAAAATGTAGAGTGCTGTCTCGAGGCCTACTTATAGAACCTGGAGTGCCTTTCTAATGCCCGAACTACTTTGCCACGCTTGCCAACCGATTTACAACGTTCTTAGTAAAATGGTCTGCTTGAAATTACAAAACAAAAAGTGAATCGCAATACGCAACATTATATTTTTCGCAGAATTTACGGTTTTTGAGCACTTGGAACACTGTCTATGATAATGTTTAAGGTTTTTAAATTGGTGTATTGCAATACTAATAGACTAGTACATGTCAAAATAAGCAAGGATTTCTACATTAACAAACATTTAATTCGGCCGTGATTGATTGATTGATTGGCAGGGATAAAACGGCCCAAATCACATCGTTTAAATACTACGTTTTTGCCGTTACTTCGTTTATTTGACACTGTTAGTGTATTCAACGATATTCTTGCTTTATCTTGAGTGTAGAGTGATACAAATGTGTTTACAACCAGTGACAGTGAATCGGTATCTCATGTTATTTTTAGGTTTACGTGTAATTGCTAAGTTGTTGTGTTATTACTTCCATCAAAGCAGCTTTTACTTTTTGAAATCCATGGGTTTTACTCCCCCAGGTATTATCGTTGTTGTTTTTGAAGATTTTATCTTTAGCTTGTTTCTAAACGCCTATCATTTTACCCATTTGTTTTTGTTGCTAAGCCTCCCATAATAGGTTGGATAAAGAAGGATCTGTTTACACAAATTTGAAAGTTTTAAATTAAAAACCGATTGGAGCGTAAACATAGCGGATGCATGATAATGTATGAAAAAATGCATCATTTTACTTTTAAAAAACTAACATATTAACTAGAAATTTAAAACACTCCGAAGTAAGGAATTCCAGATTGGAGCGTGAAAATATAGGATGTGTGAATATTCTATGCAAAAAATGCATCATTTTCTGTGCAAAAACTAACATATTAACTGAAAATCTGAAAAACTCTAAAGTGGGCAATATTAGTTTCAGAACTATTTTATATTTCATTAAACATTTTGAAATATAACGAGTGAAAATAATCATGTGTCTTACCTACGGCATTTTATAAGATACCAAAAGGTATTTTAAAAAAAGAACTGACGATTTTATTAGGATATGGCCTACGATACTCATGTGTATCGAGTAGGTGCGTTATAACACTAGTAATAGACAGATTGCAATAACACCTCAGCTATTGTAGTATATTGTAAATATTGGAGACATTGGTGTAATGTAATTTGTAGTAAAACTTGCTAACGGCTGATTTCAGTTCTACAATCATACGGTAACGGCCCGACTACCCAGCATAAAAGCTAACAGGCTAGACAAGGTTATGTCATCCATGGGGCAGCTATCCGACTCTGACCAGATCCCGTGACATTAAATTAAAATATTTTTAATTGAAGGGTCCATTATGTATAGTTTGATTGAGTATATTATGCAAGCGGTTTGTTAAATAAAACATGTTAATTGACTATTGCCGGAAAACAAATCTTAAATTCCTTAAATAGTATTGTTATCGCTGTTGATTGAAATACATTATATTTTCGGCGCCTGGATTAAATCGAACTTAAACGTCCCAAATATTCAACGCGATTAGATATCAGTGGGAACCGATAATGTATATACATACTGCGTTTTGCTGAATGCTGTCTCAGCTAGTCCACAGACGACAACTAGTCTTATCAAGCGATGAGATGAGTGATTATTTATGCGATTGTTTTGTTTTACTATCGCCAGTTCGTGTCATTTCTGTCGACACCAGCGTGCCAGAGGCGCGTGTTGCTCCTGCATATCAACTCCCAAGGTTCGATAGTAGCCGAGGTCGTCTGATACTAATTGGCAGGTACAAGGGTAAGTTCGCAAAAGACTAGACCGCGAATTCGCTTATCGGCGTCCGCCATTAATCACGCGCGGAAATTCGCCGAAGAAAGAAACCGGAATCCGGAACGGAGCCCTCCGACGGGCCGCGGTTCGCGTCCGAAATTCCATCCTTCGTCGCGCGATTTCCGGCCGCGACAAAAGCGAAACAGAACCGGCGTCTTTGTGCGTTCACAGCCACCATTGTGACAAGGCAATGCCACCGCGGCGGTGCTGGCGATTTTGAGATTCCTTGGAGCGAAAAAGTGATTAAAACTCGAGCTGGCGTCCGATTCTTTTGTGCCTTAAAATCTTCATTTAGCACTCTTGTCGCTATCTATCAAACGTAATTATCCATTCTACGCGTGGGTGGGGACTGGCCTGTTTAACAGTTTTGTTTATTTTTTATTCAAATTAAGACTCGGCACACGGAACCGATACAGCCACAAAGTTACCAGTTGTCGGATCGTATAGATTTTACATAATAACGTTATTACATAATAACGAACTTAACGTAATTCTCAGATTAATATACATTTAAACGAAGCCTTTACAGTAAACAACGTACATTTTCTTATAATTTTTTTAGATTACATACGCACATTTGGTGGATTACAAACAACTTAAAACTAATATTAATTACCTATCAGAATTAATTTTCATAGAAAAAGTACCATGTGGTTGTGCCACAATCTTACTTAAAATATGACCAGCTTCCGAATATTGTTATTTTGCGTCAGCTTAACTGCTAAGTGCGTTGTGCTCTGAGTTCATGTTTTTATTAAAGCGGTGTGTTGTGTCGGAAGTCCTTCCAGCCTTTTGAACTATTTTCTTAAAAGTTTATATCACTATACATAGTTTTAAATATGTTGGTAAATTAAATAAAAAGTGCGATAAACTAAACTCACCAATTGCAAGTTCGGGTACGGCGAAAAACTTGGTTCCGTTGTGTGTGCAGTTCCATTTGTTGTTTCGAAACTGCCATTGACACTCGTACCACGCTCTATGCACGCCCTTGGCGATCAGGGGCATCAGGTCGGGTCTGGCTTGGCACATGCGGCGCTGCGACGGCGCGAGGCCATCTATTTTGTTGCACAGAAGGCCCGGTCTCAGCGAAGCTACGGAAGACAGGGTTCTGAAAGGAAATAAATTGACTTAATCGGGTGAAAATTAGGTTTATTTGTCGAAAAGTGTAAACTAAAAATAGACTTAAACATTTGCTTATACTAAATTATCCCAATATCTGCGATAATTAATTGTGCGAAATTTGGCTTTGTAAAATAGATTGCATTTGTGGTAAAATCTCACACATGTTAAAAGGGCATCTAATGCATATCCAGATATTGATGAGATTCGAATGATAACTTGTTTTGGTTTCTTCCGTGGACCATTACCACTATGTTTATTTCGCCTGCCAATCATGCACCGTATTGATTCATGGTAAA
>CH002094.1:308414-339493 GCA_000149265.1 Ciona savignyi | reverse complement strand
GCAAACAAGTAAATGTGTAAGGCCGTTCACATTTGTGTTGTATATCAACATATCTGATTACTGAACCAGAATATTTTGCTTGAGGTATAATAATTGCCATTGTGGCTTTTGTTACGTAACAAACAATATGAGTCGCCAGTATGCGTACAAATGATCTTTGGCGAGACATAACTAGAGAATAGTCTACAGTTTTGAGATATAGATCTTAAATATTTAGAAAAGCTTCCGGTACTATCCGCGCTTACTGCATAAAAGCTGTGGTTTGGCGCATAATTTAATTTGTAAAGAAGCACCCAAGGATATTTTTAAGCCATTCAATGTGTTGAAAGTTACTGCACAACTGTAGAAACTTACTCCAAGCTAAGCGTATAAGTGAAAAGTAGTGCTTAGCGGTTAAGTAAATCTAATAAAGTTCCAGAAATAATCCCGCATACCGACTACGCAATCGTATATCAGCATCACGTCATTCTTCTCTCTATTTTGGCAATACCGGTACTTTGTGAAAAACTGGACCCGCTAAATTTGGTTTAGTTAAAATAATTGTATCGCCGCCCCCGGAAAACACCCACTTTCTATACAAGTGGGTCTGTAAGTATCGCCCGAAACTGATACCCCTGATAGCCTGTATTCTGCGTTTCACCCGAGAAGTCCCTGTTGTTGCACT
Organism: Ciona savignyi; assembly: GCA_000149265.1. NCBI lineage: Eukaryota > Metazoa > Chordata > Ascidiacea > Phlebobranchia > Cionidae > Ciona > Ciona savignyi. The sequence continues at coordinate 338,829 of CH002094.1, read as the reverse complement.
TTCCGTTTTACATCCCGGGTTAAAATCATCAGGCCGTAAGTGTGACTTAACTTGTGATTTTTTTTATCCTGAAAGGTCGCCTTATTGAGACATTGCCCGGCTGTGAAAAAAGGCGGTGAACTTCAAGTGCCAGCACACGGCTGCAGAGAAGGTGTCACTGACTTCTGCCCTTTTGCTCAACCGAGTGTGCTGCCCCATAACAAATGGTGCTTGCATGGAGTGACTAAGGGTTGTATTGACTGTTTCGAAAAGAAATACTCGAAATATGTTATGATAGCGGTACAAAACTTGATTTAAACATTAAAACTCATTACTTACTGGGAAGTGTACTGGATGTTGACTGTTTGTTAGACCCGATTATATATATTCCTTTAAAGTTTAAACTGATAAATTCCCCCAAGATATTAGCCTTATGCTCTAATTTAAGCGATTAGTCCTACCCGCTTTTAATTTTTTTGCCTTAGATTTGCCAAATAATTTTATATGAAAATTATTTTAATATGAAAAAGGTTAATATCGGTGTTGCGAAATACACCTACTTAGTACTTGTATAATCAGTAATATGCTCCAGTGAAAATAATGATCAGGGTCGCTCAGTGACTTGATGATATTAGCAAAATCAGCTTACAACTGCAGGTAAATTTAAACAGATCGTTGTTTTTGTCGTTTCCGTTCTCACGATCCGCGCGTGACGAAGTTTCGTTTTTGCCTTAAAGTAAAGCCCAAGCACAACAAAGCATTATTTCATGTTGCCAGCATACGATGGGTAGGAAAATTGAGCACCCGCTCGCACGAAGGCCCTTCCTTCATAAAGCAACCGGGCATTTTAAAAACAAACAAACACACAAGGGGTCCAATATCAGAACAGTCCCCGTTATAGACACCACACGACAATTGTACAATTTCCTATAAGCCTAGATGTCCAGCGACCGCAACCCGGTAGTTTTCGGCCTCAGATCTATTTACTTCGATCCAGATCAAAGGAGGGTTTACGGTTTACCTTAATACCGCAAGACTCTCTGCGACGACACTCAATTGAAAGGGAATTGGTCATGTTGTAATGGCGAATTTCAAATCAAAGCGGACTACTTTGAGGTGGCCGTGCGCTCCCCACTTAATAGTGTTGCATCACGCTTATTGGATTAAGTTTCAAATTTAGAATTGCGTTTTGCGTGCCTTTCCAGGTGCTCAAATTCTCAGGAGAAAATGTCTATTTTGTACTGCACGTTGAAGTAAACAAAACCACGTGCAAAATCGAGTTTAAATACCTTAATTGTGATTACAGCTTCGTTGATGACAAGCACCTATAGCGGGCACGAAGAACACGCTATTTATCTCGTGTTATTGAGACCTAACCACCAGGTAGGTAAAGGCCGCCCGCACATGAAGATATTGTTACCACTGCAATAAGGGCCGGTTACTCTCGGTTACGCGGCCCGCATATCAAAGGTCATCAAAACATTATGAAAGCGAATCTGCGCCAGTCGGCTCCAATATAACCGAGGTTTGGGTTGCGTGTCTGGACTTCGGGGGTGCGGGAAATGAATGCTTACTACCCCGTCACGCTTACGTGCTATTGGCGGCTAACCCACGCAAAGGCACCGTTTTATAACATGCTTTATATATACTTTGTAAATGTCGCCAGCTCTGGCTTGGAAGTAGTCTTTTTTTGGCAAATATGAATGATTTTCGGCAAATATGACTGTAAAGTATACTTAGCTATAGGTAGACAGCACGTAACAATAATTAGTCAACAAGTTTCTTTAGCGTCCAATATATACCACGACCAAAATGGCATCATCAATCTTATTTAATTATAAATCAGGATGCACTTAACTATAAACTTCGACACAAATCAAGTGTATCAGCCAACAACAGCAAATGCTACAAGATAAGATAAAGAACCAAAAAATACAAGATAAGATAAAGAACTTGAAAATACAATTGTCACATAAACACGGACGCCACCCACAAATCTGTAAAATCATGCCACAAGCAGGTGGATATTGTTATCTGTTTCAACGTTGTTTTGACTTGTTTTCAATCCATCTATCACTTACAACCCCAACGCGCATCTAACAAAATGTCCTGAGTTAATTCTCCTTCACATTGTTTAAGTGGTGCCCGGGGGAAATGAATAAGACTACGGGAAATTGACTTGTTAATATACCAAAATTACAAGTTGTAGGATATGACTGCTCACCCCTAAGAGTTTACCGGGTCAAGATGTCAACTGCGAACGCTGCTGATTAATTTGTAATTTCACTTAATTGCATGTTTCAATGTAATGAATCTTAACTGTCTGTGAAATTTCGCTGGAAATGAGCCTACACCACAAGCTTTTGATGAGCGCAAAAGCAAAACAACTTGCGCTAAATCTTTATCACGGTTGAGACGCTAATCCGATAGGGTAAACATCACCTGAGCGCAATAATCTATAGCGTGGCCATGGGCGATGCATTTTCGCCGCGGGTTCGTGCAATAAGTTAAACGAGGCAGCTTCCTCTTTAGGGATGTACCTGTTAAACTGTCAATTTTGCAACCGCAACAGATTGATCAGTTGTAAGTAACCTCGGAACAAAGCGGGAAAGGCGAGAAATTAGTTGCTTCTCGCAACGCATATTCATTTGCGGTTATGACGCTATTGGCAAGCGGGACACAACTTGCCCATAATCCTATTAACAAAGAAGCCTCATTTATACTGGTTAAGGTCTTTAAGCTGTAATTAAGTGTGTGTACGGCAACTGAAGCTCCCGGTGCCTTTCTGAGCTCGTCGTTTTCCGATTAATTTTCGTTACCACCTTTTCCTACCAGCACAAAAGTGAAGCATAATAGATGCCAAATTACCTATTTTCCTATGTATAAACTGTTATAGATGCCACGCTGTGCATATTCACGATATAACAATATACTTACGCAATGCTACTTGAAACGAAGAGAACAAGGGTAAACAGTATGTGCTTTAGCTCAATACTCTTCAACATAACTTGGGTTGCTCAATGAAATTATCCAATCCAAGACTTGACGCCCTGAACACCAACTTTCGGCTTTGTCCAAGTTTTTATTGTAAAGTTATCTTCTTGGCAAGTTTTTCTTTTTTACCGATTCTTGTCTATTTTTAGTCCGATTCTTAATTTAGAATATTACTCCCTATAACGACCTATTTATAATAATTTTCCTTAAAGCCACTGGGAACACATGTAAATTGAGTAATTTCTTGTAAATGAAGCAGGTTACATCAAGACGTGTATACGGCTAAGCTCTCGAAAGTAAATCTATAAAAAGCCGGCTTACCATAACTGTGGCCTGTTTATATTTACACGGGTTGATACAAGTTACCGTGGTTGTTTTGACAACCGCCCGGGTTGCTTTGATGGGAATTACGTCACCAGAATACCTCGGGAAGGAATTCTGCAACATAAACTGAAGTCGCAATATGGGATGCTCTCACAAAAGAGTCCGATAAGCCCCAAGCACATCAGAGGCTTATCGGTGCGTCTCACAAAGCATGCGGATGAGGTGAAATAGATCATACGTAAGTCACGGTTACGGGACAAGGCAAAAAGCGGACACTTAACGCCATAGCAAAAAGGGGAACTAAAGTGTAAGTGTTCTGAGCGAGATTTCGCGTCACGGACATAAAGTATATTCCACTTGACTATAGTTTACATAGGAGTTTGCGAAATGACGTGATTTCGTTGATGTGATAACGACAAAGTCGCTGTCTATTCCGCATTTTTAAGGCCTTGCCGTATATAGATAACCGACCAACCTTATTTATAACCATTTTGCCACATTTTATAAATCTAGGCTACAGTGTATTTGTGTACATCTTAACCTTGTTAAACGCGCTACCTGCCTATCTGCACCATGTTTCCTAACCGCTTTTTCAGCCCCTTCTCACTTATACAAGGTGCATGCAAAATACATCCACCCATAATCATAGATACGGCACTAGGCATATACAATATTTTGTAACAAACTCAATAGATATTCAGGTTATGATAATAGGGTAGAGCGTCTTTACTAAATATATCAAAATAACCCGATTATTGAGTTGACTAAGTTCTGGCGTTTTAATTCTTGCTAATTTTAAAATGCAAATTTTTATTATGTTCTTTGCACGAGCTGAGCTAGCATAAAGACATTGCTAAAAAGTGTTCTTTACTTTGCATTACCAAAATGCCGTCGTTTTCGCTTGGTTCAAAGTTACTTTTCTTACTTCGTCCTTAACTGAGGCTCCGCTATAGGAGTTTAATCTAATTAAAAAATTCCCTTTAACTTCAAACGGATCCCGGGCAATTTTGAATACGGTTGCCGGAAACCCCGCTGCGAGATGCCGCGGCGACCTGACCTAATCCCCGATCCTTCTCTCCTACAACGACCACATATTCCTGCAGGGCCACGCGACTTATGGGAGGCTAAATCGACGCTAAACGTTTTTCGTTTCCACTCGGTCTCACTTTCTTTGCAGAGCGAGTCAAAAATCGGCGATGAGCAACCGGCAGGTGTGAGCCGAACACAAGTTCCAAACCACAACCGTGCATTATCTCATGCTGCGGGCAATGCCTTGTGTTTTAGCGGACATTTGATACTGTGAGCGACGTCATTTTCGCACAGGAAGTTGGGACGGATTCTTCTCACAGTTTAAATGCATTTGATTACAGGTTCGGCCGGAGCGGATTTGTCTTTAAACATACCATTACGCGATGTATCGACGACTGAGGCCGTTTCTACGCGCGCTTAATCCACTTTAGTCGTCCGGTCACACTGCCAAGTTCACTGGCCGTCGGTAAGGTGGTAATTTTGCGGTCGTGCTCGAAGTCGTAATTACGCCTTTGGCTGCCGCCGAAGGAAAAGTCTCATTCACAACGATCGACAGCGACTGAGCAGACCATGAGTGGATTCGAACAGCCAGCGGTCTCGCGTCAGGTGCTCGAATCGAACTCGATCTTGAAGTCCTTGTAATATTCGAGGCTGTCTTGAGCGCGGCTTAAGCACTTACAAACACACTCGGCGAGTTTTCGTCATATTTCGCGTGGAATTCGAAAATTCCAGAACTAAAATCGTGTTTTCATCAAAAGTTCGCGGGCACTGTGTAAATTCTAATGCACTCAGCTTTCCACGTCCATTATTCCAATCAGATTTTGGCAGTTATAATCAACGGACAGGCGACACAAATTACTCCCGCTCACATTTCACGCTTTAGATCCGAAACGCAAATACACTTTTCGAGCGAACAGGCCAATGATGGGGACAGGGTCATAACATTGCCGCAACAAAATTAGTTAAAAATTACGTAATCCCAAAAACGAGACGCGAGTTTCAACACCGAAGTAGTTTCGGTTACAGACGCCCCTCTGTTACCTCGCCCATGAGCCGCGGGGATATAGTCCAATTGTGACACTGTAACTGTTGTTGTTATTACCGGCCGGCAACTAAACTTGGAAAAATATTAAACCGGCGTCGTTGTTTACTTCCGCATGGGTGATTGGGGCAAGGACTTGGGGTAGTTCTCAGTTGTAAGTCAAAACAGCCGCTAAATGCAGCGATCTCAGTTTGAAGCCCCGGAAATACGCTTGGGATGATCGCTACGCCCGACACTAAAGCGAGGTTTTTATTACTTTAATTCCCCGCCACCCCAGATTCGAAACCTTGAGAGATCAAAGCTTCACGGCTTTCGTATTCCCAGCCCAACACACGTGCGAGTAAAAGTACTCGTGAGCGGAATCCGCGACACCACGCCAACGCCGCGTTGTTTATATCGCTTTGGTCTCCCGGACACTTGAAAGTAGATCGACCCAGCATGCAGACCCGACCCCGTGTACAAGTACCAGTTTCCGTTTTGTCACGTGACGTTGTACCCAGACCCCGTGACGTTGGGTATTGGCGGCTGAACGGTTAGCGCAAAATACTCCTATGCAGCATGAAATGCAAAACGGACCTAAAAACTTTTGTTATAAATAACAACAATCTGCGTATACGCGCCGAACCTGTATCATTTATTATCAACCGTATAGTATTTTTTAAAGTTATTAGTCACCATGGAAAACTTATATAAGCGGTTGGAATATAAAATTACATAAAATTAATCTCATGGTTGGAGGTTGTGTTGCTGGACGGTTTGTAGGACAGACTCATACCTACCGATTACTGCACACAGGCCATCCAGATTCGCTCCGTGCGACTAACCCAATGTTCGGAAATTGTACGGTCGTGTGGCCGATTGGTTAACGCGACCGATACATATAACGACTCTATACAAAACGATCCTAGTCATGGACCCTTCCTGGGTTCAAAACTTGGCTCAGTTAAAAAAATGTTCTTGAGTTTGAATCCAGCGTGGCTAAGACATACTAATATTACGTACATTGTTCATTGTTAAAATATGTTCCCTCATCTAGGTTATCATTTTTACAAAATAAACCACAAAAACGAAATAAAACATGAACTATCGTAGACACGTTAGACCAAATAGGCTCTTGGGTGATTTATAGCGCAATTAGATTGGAGTGTTTATTTTGAAACTTTAAATTTCGGAAGAGACATGACCACAACAACTGCTCGTGACCAGGAAGATCTAAAGCTTAATTTCCTTTTCGTAAAAAACGTTCTGAAAATTTCTCGGCCCGTATTTCCTGTCTGGTAATTTCATGTAATGTCGCAGTACACCTGTTCTTTATTAGAAGTTCGAAAGTGTTATCAATAATAGTTTACCTGGCGAATTTTCTATTTAAATAAATAACTGATGACGCCTTTAGAAATGCCTATGAAATATTAATTCTTAGAAATTATTCGACCCTTTTTATATTTTAAACATAATTTTTGACACAACTATAATATGCGGTTAAACTACGTTTTCTCCGTTCCTGCCTTTTTATTGATGTCGATGGTGACCGTGTTTTACACGAATTAATAACAAAATTGAGAGAAAAATATGATGTTGTTCTATATCTATCTGAACGCTGGTGACCAGTCAACTGAACCCCTTACAACTGAACCCCTTACAACTGAGCCCCTACAACTGAACCCCTTTACAACTGAACCCCTTTTAACCGAACGCTTTTAATTGAAAAGGGGATTCAGTTGTAAAGGGATTCAGTTTAAAGGGGTTCAGTTAAAAGGAGTTCAGTTGTAAGGGGCTTAATTGTAGGGGTTCAGTTGTAAAGGGTTCAGTTGTCATGGAACCCTGAACGCTTAGGATACCAATGTATAGAAAAATATTCTTGGTAATAATAAGGTTTAAACCAGTTGAAATTGCGTTGGATTACCTTCTATTGTCGGAGATAAATATTTACGTTTTCCAGCGTTGGATTTGTTCCAAAGCGTGGATTTCATTTTAACCAGAAAATTGGGTGGGAAGCCTCGCTTTAACGGCCGGTCGAATAGACCACCGAGTAGGATTGACTGTTGCATTGGGAACCAGGTGAAAAGGCGGAGAGCGTACTCATTCGGAACCTATCTCTGCTAGCACACGGATTATAAGATATAGGGAATCCGTAGAACGTGGATTTCTCACATTCCAACCTGAAACTGGTAAATGCTCCGATAAACATCCGGCTGTGGTAAAATCGACAACCGCAGCAGGGTAACGGTTAAACCAAACAACAAGTTTTGTGTATAACGACCCAACACGACGTAATGTATTTTCAAGAAATTAAAGACATTTTACTATTTCCATTCTTTGGTTAAAAGTATGAGGCAGGAAAAATTTGTGTCTATTCTGTTTTGGTAGACAGACATGGTAAGTAGAAGATTAACCCCAAACGTTTAAGCTGTCTCTCCAAAAGAATTGTTTTTATTACAGCTAACATATCAACAAATAAGTGGTCAAAACGTGCATTCGCATCTGAGATTCTAACGTGTTTTTTTCGATGGAAAAAAGAAAAACTATCATTCCGAAACGTTACATTATGACAAAAGTACACCACAATTCCGCCTTTTATGCTCGAAACTGTCAAATATTTTAATGAAGTTATGGTATTTTTTTATACCTTCGGTAACAATAGCACATCCAGACCATGGTTAAATTTACGTTTATCGCCGTACACATTGCAAGTTCTCTTATCTTAATAGATTGCGTTTAAAATAGTCGATATGTATGCCTGGAAGTCATGTGGAAAAAAGACCGCAAAAAGCAAGAAGCATTAATTTATAACGAATTAATTTATAACGAAAAAGACAAAGCGTTTTAAGCAAAGTACCAAAAACCATAACAAATTTGATGCGATTAAGAATACAACAACACGCCAGCCGCTTAACGAAAGTTAAGGACATAAAACAATCTTAAATATCGGATAAAACGGCCACGGTATTTAATATTAAAACCCGTATCCATTTAGATTTAGACAGTTTTCAGTAAAAATGTCATGCTCAATGAATTTCCACTTTAAATTTTCCCGTGAATTCCCACATATAGTACAGCCAGAACCCACGAAGAGCAAGTTTTAATTAAATTTTCTCTTGGATTTGTTTTCATAACGCACCGCTAGCTACCTATAAACACAAGGTTTATACACACCGCCATTTTATATAACACGGAATACAATTTTGCGGTAAGAGCAATAAACTACGGCAATTATTTTACCAATTTTCAGCTTCAGAAGTTTACTCCCAAAAACTAGATATAAGAAAGCCCAAGCAATTATTTCAAACTTAAATTGTTCTTTTTTTAAAGATACTTTCTGATTTAAAGAACATAGCTTATTGATATAGTAAGCTGTTTGACGGAGTATATGTACCATCGCTGTTACCTTGTAATATACACAGTCTTTGTACTTTTGGTAGATTATAAAACGTTTTAAAATGACTACTTTTTAATTCAGCTTTATTGTATTTGGTTTGATGGCCACAAAAATACCATTTATTCTGTATTTGTTTCATTTTTGTTTAAAATTGAAAAATTACTCATATCTTGGAAAAGAATAAGCAAAATCGGCTTATAGAGAATCGTGTTAAATTCAGGAAAATCTTAAATAATTTAAAATCACATCATGGTGATAGGGAACGACTTAGCAAAGGGTCACCCCATATAGGGGTAACACACCGCTAGACCCCTTTTCCCTCGGCTGATTCACGTGTTGTGACGACAGACAAACGATGATTGTTACGTCATTAAACGACGTCAAAATCCCTAGCGCGTGACAAAGCAAATGGCTTGCTCACTTTCAAAATTGACTAAATATAAACTGGGACCTTACATTGTACCCATAGGAATTTTGGGTTAACATTTTTTGACTTTAATTAAAATCTGTAAGTTTCAAACACTTTAAGGAAGTAAACACTATTTTTTTCGCAGGGTTTTATTATAGTATTTTGAGGGGCCGTTAATAGCATTCGAAAATACCATTGTTGCGGATTCTCTTTCGAATAATAGCGGCATCTAAAGTATTTTCCCCAAGTTTTGCGTCGAATATTACGAAAAACGCTTTGTTTATCGAGGTTGTTATACAACGGGCCTCGGTCGTCGGGTTTTTGTTTATCATTGGATTATAGGCGGACTACCGTGCGCAACTGTGGAGCTAGCAATCATCGGGGACCGACAGGAATAAACACAAGTTAAATCGTCCGCAAGCATACGGCTCTTGGATCTTTCACGTCGCTGGAAAACTGTCGGATTTATCAAAGGCGTTGTCCTGGCGCATAGGAACCATAAATTATGTCGTATTTGCACTACCTCTGGTCCGAATCTAGGTACGACGTGCAATATCTTTCTTGCCTAATTCTCCCAGTTAGATAAGACTCCTGACTAGACAGCGTACGTCACGATCCAGCTGGTACCGATGCCCGCTTACATTACCCTGCGCATCGGACCTACTGTGCCACAAAGCACAAAACAAACTAACAAAATACTTGAAAAGAAGTCAAAGCATGAACCACTTGAGTCTCTATCAAAACAAACAACGAGTTAAGCCCCTAGAAATTTGACATTAAAGCCTCAAATCTGCGAAAGGTATACCTCACACACAGGTTACCATTTCGATTCCATAATACTATCATTCTACTATTATACGAAACCGGATATGGAGTTTAAAGTTCTGCATCGCTTTGTAGCACGCCCGTTATATATATACCGCATGCTAGGCCTTCGAAAATAGTGCTTGCTAAATATGATGTACCCGAGACGGTAATTTGAAATTCCTCGGTGTCAGATTCACGTTTGAACTTAGGTTGACCCTGTTGGCTTTGCAATATTCACCAGTTTTCGTATGTTTTGCGAAGGCCACAAATGGGGTGGTGACTTAACTCCCTGTTGCACGGGATACGGGAACCGTACACCGGGGTGGGGCTTGTACGACCCCCTATCACCGGCGCTACGGGTAGGGGGTTAATGGAAGATGCTGCGGCTGCTTTACAAACTGTTTGATCAGCCTCGAAACGCTACACGAATTAGTATTTTCGTGTTCTATGATGGAACTGCCAAAATGTAGGCTTGACTTACTAAAAATCACCTTACAATAATAACGCAATCAAAAACCAAAGATGTCACACCATTTCCTAATTTATATAACATATATTAATATATTTAATAAAGAAAAGATGTGTTGATGCAGATTTTAAAAATATCCAAAACACTTATGCCATTTCACTCGTAAAGGCCATTATAATTTAATATCTGTGCGCGATGGTTTCAAGTATGCAACAACAAGATTGTAAAACAGGAGTGTTTATTTGAAACGAGTGTTTAAACAGATAGAGAAATACGATCTTTAATGTAAAACTTGGCTCCTGACAGACATGTGTGGTTGTGGTAAAACCGGTAGCTGTTTGAAATGTAAAACCGGTGCTTCTCACACCCACATTGTGCAAGGTGCAACCATTAAGTGCATGGTTGGCGGAAAGCACGCATGTGAACTGTCGGGGGCCAAACAGGAATTACAAAATGTTGAAAACAAACCAATGGCAAATAACATGTTGATTGAGAATAAGACATATTTTTGCAAGTGACCCCGGAAATCTAATAAATGAATGGACAAAACGAAGATCGTTTAAGGTAAAAAAAGGAATTTAGGTAATGTCTCATACCAACTGGGGTGCGCACCCAGTTTTGCGTTCAATCTGTTTATGAGACAGTTGACGTGTTACATACGTTTACCCGTGTTAAACCCCTGTCCGATTTCAAATTTAACCGCACAGCAAAGTAAACCCAGTTGTAATTGAATAGGTTAATGTTTTTCAGGGAAGTTTTTCTTTCCGAACTTTCCCATATTCAGCCTAAAAGTTAGGTTACTTGATATACAGGGTGCGTAAAGGTCACGTAGCGGTGCCAAATAAATTTGAACTTAACACCGACTTTCTTTAAACCGCTCTGGTAAAAAACATTTCGGAAATGGGTTGTGTTTACTCTAGTGGGTGGGTGACCTAAGGCGTTGTACTTGTAATTTTATATTTATTGTAACTTAAGGTTATAGGATATTCATGTTTATCCCCGTGAATGGGAAAACGAAGGGGGTTAACACACGGACAATATTTAGATCACCTCGCACCCACCGTCGGGTTACCAGAGCTATTGCAGTGTGTTGTATATGATAGACACGTTCCTTTAATTTGGTTGAACCCATTAATCCGCTGGGTTCAGGCAACGTCCGTAAAGTACCTTGCCCAAGTATACAACCGACTAGCTAGCGAACAGTTTCGCACCTGCAACCTTTCGATTGAAAGGCGACGCACTAAACCACCAGACTAACCGGCAGGGTAATGTGCATTATACTATATATACAGTGATCTAAACATTAGTGGAAAATATCTACTTATTGCGACAACAGTGTATCTCGGTGTGATAAACAGAAAACAAAAAGGTTTACATATGCGTATTACAGCCAGTATCATTGACATTTATGCTTCCTATTATTCCGATCTCGTTTTGTTTTAAAAAAAGTAGGATATATCTATCTTCAAATAGCGGTGGCTGGTTTAGCAAAAGATCATATAAAAAGATAGATATTTTTCTCCTTTTTTAGCGAAAGATGTATATAAAAGAGGCGTGGCCATAACCTTTACAGACATTTTTTTTTCTGAATTTAAAATTGGCTTTTAAGCAATCTTTGTTAAAATGGTTGTGGTGCAGAATAAAATCCTAATGGTCGATTTGAATGTCAAGGGAACAAAATTATGAATAAATGGAAGACATCAGAAAACATCACACGTCACAGGGGACATTGACATACGACCTATCTTGTTATTACATCATGATGGGTGGTCTAATGTCGATGCACGCGCCACTATTATTTAAGCCTGATTAAGTTTCAGCCTTAATTCGGAATTCCAGAACTGTAAACAACCAATCGAAACAACTACGTAAAATTGCGACCACAAGCCAAATCAAAATCACTCCACGCCCTTGTTAGGAAATGCTATTTGTTTGTTACGTCATGGAGCTTGCTGTTTGCGAACACAGCACCTGTATTTATTGCACCATCAAACAAAATCAGGGCCGGTCGACGTACCCCTCAAAAAAAACTGTGGGAAATTGAAACAAAAATGATCCCGGCAAGCCTTAAAACCAATGACCTGTGGTGGCTAAAAAGTGGCAAGAGGGAAAATTGAAATTCGAGGCCAGGTTTTCCCACGGGCTTAGCACTAACCCCAAATGTCATTCAATCTAAAAGTGTTGGCAATCTTATGCATTACGCTTTGATTGACTGGTTCATTACTTGCACTAATGAGATGATAGATAGTCTGAGTAGGAAAATATGGGTTATACAGGGGAAAACTAAAAGGAGGGAAAGCGGGAAGGCGGAAAGGAGGGAAACTACACACTAAAATAAATATTACGATATTAGAGGTAATTTTAAATATGGGGTTATAGTTAGGGTTAGTTCTGGGGTTAAAATTATTGTTTATGGTAGGGTTAAAATTAATTTCCATAGTTGTGGTGAGCAGTTTCCCTCCCTCCCGCTTTCCCTTATTTTAGTGTTGCCCGTTATACACAGACTTCGTCATACGCTTTTTTACCGGGATTATGTTTTGAACCTATGATCGTCTCGTGAAGAAGTCCTTTTATGTATACGATTCAATATATGTATCGGTCCCGTTAAGCATTTGGACACGCGACCGTTACCAAACGTGTGCTCACAGTCGAGTTATGTTAACGGCTGTTAGCCTCCTGCCGACAACACTGTTAGTAGGATCGACAACTAAACTCCAACGCTATGTCCTCTTCTTTTAGCTTTGTTCCTTTCCACTAAGACGACATTTACATACACAAAGACAGATAACTCCATGTAATCTCATCAGATTTCCATGTCACACCTGTTGATTTAATCTGCCGCAGCCGAACTTTAAAGGACCCAAATTATACCCCTTAGTATCTGTAGCCCTTGTGAGTCACGTTCATATAGCCTTCATCACGTCACATCATTATCACGGTCTTGGTTACAATCTGCCTTTGACATTCGATACTATACATTGTCTACATCGATATCTTTGATCACGAATGTTACATAGACCACTGAATATTTCAAAATCGTTAAAATATGAAATTATGCGTTACTTCATAGATATCTGATATGTTATTGGATACTTAGCCGGAGTCAAACATGCGAAATGCCTAGTACGGAAAAAATTTCCAAGAAATTCGTGGGGTAATAAACTTGCGAAAATGCGATAATCCGAAAAATAGAGTAGATAGAAATCGAATAATTTTTCAAAAACAAAACTTAAATCTTTTTCTTTCCAGTGGCACCAAACTAAATCCTTAACTAAGATTAAAAAATTTTGACTTTGAAGACCGTTGTGAAAACTGCGCACAGACGTTCACTTCTGTATTTAAATTGGGGAGGAGTATATGTCCAGCTCTGGTGTTATTAAGGCAAACAGTAGATGTAGATTAAATACCAATATCATTAAATCTAGAAAATATAAATAGACTAGGCCAATACTGGTCCATGCAAATGTGGTATTTTTATATTATAACTTGAATTCAGGCACGAATGTCCTAAAATTGATTAAGGCTCTCCTGCTTAACTAATAGAATATATAAACATCAAACAAACTTACACTTCGTGTAGAATGAGAAGCAGCAAAATTGTCTGTTGCGAAAGATTTCTTCGGCGGTTCTGTTTACGTGGTAATCTTTTGATGCTGTTCCGGGATTTCTTTCTGTCATCTTTTCTTCGGGTTTTAAGTCTTGTAAGCGAGGATCTTTTTGATTTTTTTGAATCCCAGATAGTTTTTGATGTTTGGAAAAAATGCTTGAAGGCTCCAAACATCGGCACGAACGTAGATGGCAACTTCAAGATTCTCGTAAGTCCATGCAGTTTCTGATGAACGTTGTAGAGACACACATCTTTGTCACTAACTGACTGAACTCTGCCTTGAAAGGAGAAATACAATAGACGGGTTCTGTCTTCGTCTTTTAAAGTTTTAGTTTGTACATACTCTTCATCGTCCTGAGAATGCTCAACTTGCATTATGAAACAGTTACAATACAGCTCTTCCCTAATCCGCTTACTCAGTGTCAGTTAATCCTTTAACTCTTAAAATATAGGAAAGCTTAATTTCAATTACAAGACGCCCCCCGTGGATATTCCCTCGTGACCAAAGTGAAATCTAAAACCAAATTTGCCGATCAAGGCGCTACTGCTTACCCTTATACTCGCTAAGCGAGTAATAAAACATACCTGAAGAAGAAAAAACGCTGTTGGTTAAATATAAAAAATCACGTTTTTTTCGAAAAACTAAACTAAGCTTTTTCTTTTTTTCGTTATTATGACATAAAGGAAAGTCTAGGTTCGAGACAAAACCCATGTCATTAACGTCTACGCCTACACACATGCTGAAGCCTCGTTTTGCGAAGTTTTGTCACCTGTGCTACTAGATACCTAGTCCCAACTCGTTTCCATTTACGGCCAATTTTAAAACATTTTAATACGACATCTACCGTTTAAAATAAAACTTCAAATTAATAAATAGTTGACACGGTTTGTAAAGACGTAACACACAATATGTGAGACGTAACACAATGAAAGACGTATAACACACCTTATCCACTTACCAAAACTGCCTAATAAAGTCACTTGCGCTGTCAAAGCCGACTGATTTGACTGGAACTGTCAAAAAATGTAAGAAACTTCCTGTCGATGCGACTGAGTGATCAGGTCGAATACTGCGCATGCGCAAAGTCCTAGTACAAAGCGGTAAGGCGCTCATCAAAGGCGGTGTGTGGTAAGCCGAACCCACGACAGTGGACGTTTGACCCACGCTCGGTTGCTTCCCCCGGGGTGATTACCTCAAATTATTATCGATTACGCGCTTGTCGGCGATTGAGCTCGGCCCGAGAATTCGAATTTTGTAACAAAGCACCGGTGGCAACACCTTTTAAACCTTTGCACGTGTGCCAACAATCCATAATCGCTCATTTCTCTTATTAGGCGCTTTCCAGCACGGAAACGTGTATCGCCCTACATAGTCTTATTTTGAGTAAAAATAAGTCGTAAAGTTTTGAAATTTCAACACTTTGTCTATTCCCACGCACTAAGCCAGTTCGTATCACACTTCGAATATGACAGCCCAGCATAGGCGTCAGCGGAAACCTTACGAATCTACAGTCTTTCCATGGCACCGGTGGGATATTCGCGTTGATTCATATTGAACGTCATAAGCCACTTTGCCCCTTGTAAACGACTAACATGATACCTTAATGTCGCTTTCACGGCAATTTTGTATTGCCTTAAATTTACATCATAAAATAATTCCCTTTCATATGAGTCAGTAATTTTATTTAGATCAAAGCATACAAATTGAAATAGGCGCATAAGGTCGATCGGAAACAGCGGATAAAATTCGCGTCAATTTAGATTGAACACTCTAATAGTCTAACTGACTCTTTCCGATTGAATACGGAACATGGATAATTATAATTACTATCTCGTTTAACTTAGAACTTTTAATTATATAAATTGCGACATTCGCCCGATTTAGTAAGACTTTAATAACGAGTTACTTTTAAACGTCGGTTATACTTGCCAGCGCACTGGGATGCTATTATTTTCCTTGTAATTGTATACAGCATGAATTCTACGTGAAGGCTGTGACCTTTAAATTCTTACAGAAGGGTCTATTTCACCCACACAACAATTTTAGCTTTACGCCGAACCAGTAATCCCGATTTCTACCCAAATTAAATTGGTAGTCTAAGCAGAAATAGAAAATAACGCTTTGCGTATTGAGTAGTTTTCGAATTTAACTTTTGGTTTTTAACTCATAGTAGTTTGGTGTCTTTTTTGCTGTCTGTAGACGAATGTTTATGAACTAAAAGTTATCCTTTTCTTATCCCTTCTTTGACATATACCCTGTATCTGCCTCTGTATTACCCGTCTGACCTCACAGCGCTTGCTGTACAAATAAATCAGCCGTAATATCATCAACGTAGCCCGACTGATCACGGCCGAGCTTTTGATATGATTTTACAATTACTCAAGATTAAAAGGCCGGCCGGTCGTATCCGCTTTACCAATATTTAGAAACATTGCTACACTAACAACGACCGATGCCATGCTGCGATGCCTGTATTGTGCGGCCAATGCCCGACTTTGAAACAATCATCGCGCAGCGTGAGTACCATCTACGGGGCGGTTAACCCGCCATTGCCCGTGAGACAGTGGCCTAATATAAACAATATATACGTGACCCATTTCGGATAGCCACGATGGAAATTAATCTCATTTTTGAACTAACGACTCTTTGTTTTAACCAGTTAACTTAAAAAAAATATTTTGTTAGGGACTTTTTCGCTTCAATTTTTGGCGCGATGTGTTTGCCAATGGCGGACATTCGTACACAATCTACAAAACATTTTTAAAAGCAAACTTGTGGTTTCTGGCAGCAAAATAAACTGACTAATAATCAATCGAGATAAATCTCCAACATTTTTCAATTCTTCCTCAAAATATTTTTAGTTCTACAAAAACGTATTTTGTACTCATTTTTTCTCGCTATATAATTTAAAATCGGTAAAAGTTAAACAACTCCACACATGTTTCTGCTAAATCAGGATCGTTACATTAAACTTAACTGCATTCTATACCAGAAAACTCTATTTACTGCATTCTATTCTTCCCCAAAATATTAACCGTGCTTCAAAAACCTATTTTGCACTAATTTCTTTCTCACTGCTGTCTAGTTGAAAATCGGCAAAAGTTACACCACACATTATAACAAAACTTCACACATTTTCTTTCTGTTAAATCTGCATTTTATCATCAAACCCCACTGCATTTTATACCAACGCTTATTACCGTGTTACAAAAACATTTTTCTCGCTAAATAATTTAAAATCGGAAAAAGTCAAACAACTTCACACATTTTTCTGTTAAATTTGCATCTTTATTATCAAACCCACTGCATTATATACCAACGCTTATTACTTCGCATCCTGAAACTCTTGATCATCTCACTTCGTTCTGCTGGAATCTAATCAAAACAAATCCCACCTCCCCCTTCTTCACGGTTCTTCATACGATTTACAACCGCACAGGCGATTTCCCCCGGCCCGTTGGGAACCGTCACTCATACGTCTGATGCGGCTTGTCAGCTTCACTCCCCTTAATTGACTCTACACTTTAGTTCGAACGCCTGGACGTTAGCCGTTTTCAGCCCCCATAGAACGACACGCAATGTGAAGGAATTCTCTTAATCATGGATTACAATGCATAGATTGAGACGGTGCTTGTGAAAAACATGTCATTTCCGCAAAAGTTTTAACGTAAAATTATATTTTGTTCAACAAGGAGTGGGGGGTTGTTATGAGGAAATTATTTTAAGATATTGCAAATCTGAACTAAGGAGACATAATTTTAAGTGAAAGTAATTTTCCACCGAACCCAAAGCCAGCACAATAATTATTACTTTTAGAAATTATTATTTTTGCTCATTACCTTCATTGGTTACGTGTCTCACATTAGGAAAACTAAAGAAATATATTATGTATACATGGGACTACTGGATTTTCTGAGATCCTAGTCTAATCTTTGTTTCTAACTTTCGCAATAGTTCTTAAAACGACGAATTTATATTCCATTTTCACCCAAAAAAAACTATATTTCACAAACATTTTTCTAATTTTACGTAAGTTTTAATGCACTGGTCGTTATAAATTTCTACATTTTTAAAGCTTCCCTTAGCTGCCTGAGCTGGTATACGGATGTTCCAAGTTGCGGCGAAAAGGGCAACACGGAACGGAAACTGAACGGTTATGTGGTATTGTCCCCCACATGCAGGTCTAGTAGAAATGTCACGCTGTTGCTAAATTAGATCATGTTGACTCGGTGTTACTACACGCTTCAAATCACGTCGACTTTATTAAAGTATCCGGAGAAAAGGAAGTTAATCTCGCCGACGGACCAACCGTACGGTATTTTTTTGCTTGCACTAAATATCAGACTTTGTCGTTCACAAAACAAATTTCTGTTCTTATGCAAATACAAATAGGTTAAAAGACCGCAAAATAACGTGTGTTTTTGCAAGCCTGCAAATTTTCCTTTCTAAAAACGTAATTATCTAAAAACTATAAAAAAATTAAAAAGTCACCATAAACGGGCTTGCTTTTCTTCTGAATTTACATCTTTACCAGCGGCAAGCTCCGAGTGCATCCGAAATCACTGCCGCAGTGGCTTCGTGATCGGATCGACCGAAATACGAGACGGTAATGACATTCAGAGATCGCTTCGGGTGAAAGTAATTGAAGGTTTTTGTCGCAAGCTCACAGCAGTTACAAGCCATTACAAGTCGCAAGCTAGCAAAGCCCGACAAGGGCGCATTGCTGCGATCACTTTATACGTGCATCGATGTAAATTTGAAGATCTAATCGGGTATTAAACAACATTCTAGACGTTTTACTGTCGCAGTCCAGCTTGAGAGTAAAACGGACGCTTCCGCTATTACCCTGATAGTCTCCACCTTCTTATGAGCTATTTGTCCTATCTGCTGTTTTTCTACTTATTTTCCTTATTACGACAACTTTTTTTTCTTATTAAAATGAGGTTCGAATTTTGCCACACTGTCCGTTAAAACGCTGTCTATGTTTTCTAAACATCCAAACTACCTTGTACTAGACTAAATAACTCTGTGAGTGTACACACAACGTGGCATAGATAACCGACGCGAGCCAAACACGGCTTCTTGCGGTGATAACTAGCGTCCAATCAGCCCTATGTTTGCTCAACGCATCAAAGAAGCTATCCTACCAGCCGCATAATTTTCGAACAAAGTCATGAAAAAATGGGCGGCATCTCCTTCTCTCTTTTGATGTGTTTTGGCAGGGATCGCTTTCCCCATCCGGTTTTCTCATTTGTGTAAGTCTTGTTCGGGGTGAAGGCGCCTTATACTCGTTCTATACGCGCTACATAAGTTTCTGTCGCCCCACACGCTAGGAAACGGCTACGGATTATTGGCCGGCTTTTGTTATTACATCAAGCACAGTTCCACCACTGTTTGTGCGCGACAAGCGGTTTAATAAACTTTCAACAACTTTCTTTCGAAGAATGCGCACTGTTACCAAAACTGAGGTCTCAGAATATCTACTTTGTCAATTTTCTACTAACAAAACATAACTGAAAGTCACCGGATTACTGTTGTAATAGCGGTTAAATGTGCGTTTCGCGTTTTGCGTATAAACATACAAATTACTAACGTACAATTCCATGCATTTTTCTTCTTAAATTTTAATTGTTTTTTTATACGTTTTCACAAACTATTTAAAATGTTACTGATTACTTTCTAAGTAACTACCGAAAGTTGTATAATAACAATAACGATAGTAAAAATCTTGCTTTTTCGTTCTGTACTATAAAAATGTCTGGACACATTAACCTTGATGCCAAACACATACAACTTTTGTACAATAATCTTTAAAGCTGATATTTTCAGCTGTATGGTTATCCTGGCACTTTTTGTAATGAGCACTGTCGTGGGCGCAGAATTCCATTAACCGCTATCTCTTGAAGCCCTTGTAAGTCTGACCTATGTTTACAGTGTTATAACTGAGGCAGCTAGCAAGCGATGGGCCCACTTATGTGCCTATTGTCCAAACCCACTTGTACCCACTCGGGATGCCGTCCTAACAGAGTGCAATATGTATCGGAACTCGACCCCACTTCACAGCACTGATACTGGAATCCTCGGCTTAAGTTATGGCGCTATAGCGATTTAGTTGCCCCTTTTACCTGCGACATAACTCGGGCTGAATCTTAAACTGAAAAACGCGTCTACCATGATGCAAAGAAGATGAAGAATTAACACAGAACCAACCGCAACACTAAACATCTCACAACAAAGGTACTAGCGTAACAACTGCCTTAGTCTCTTAAAATTCCAAGCATAATGCCCTGAACACCCAAAATGCAATAACGCGGGCCGGTGTCTCGTTTAAGTGGATTATGTAACATTATTATACGATGTACCAGTTCCGCTGACTAATACTATCGGGCGGTATTTTCTGTTGGAAAATCTTTACGTTTTAAATCTCTATTTATAGTTATTTATAACGTTGTTACGTACATTAGCGGATAATTCGCATTTAATCGAAACGCCCACGCAATATGGAAAAAGTACCTTTACAAGTCGACGTCATTTGAAAAATTAACTTTTTAACCTAAACCAATCATACCGCATACACATTAATTTTAAGTAATACACAAAACAATTGGACACTTGATTAATTGACTACTGTTCCATGAAAGGTAAAAAATCCTCTTTTTTGGAAAAAATTGGTGTACAAATATTAAAAACAGGTGTTTCAACGTTCTAACTATCAGTGTTTGCGCTGTTGCTTGTCCAAATGTTGGCTTTGGCATTAATCCTCGCTTACAGAACGCTTGAAGGTGAAAAACGACACTTTAATTCGTATCGGGTACGCGAGGTTCTTGAACTACCCGATTTCGCAAATAACTCGACGTCCGGTGCACCGAAATCATTTTACTCCTTGTTCAAGTCGTGGTACAGTGTTTTATCGTTCATTACGCAATATTTTTTTTAAATCCTTCTAATATTCAGCATCGTTATTTCATGCTGAATATTAAGAGAACACGCCAGAGAAGAACGATTTGTTTCGTAAAATAAGCAACGTAAATAAGTTTCGCAAAATAAGATTTGTTTCGTGAAATGTTTCCAATCATAATATCCAATTTAATATATGTATTAACCAAAAAGAATCCATATACAGATTTAAGACATTTAGTAGGTTATCTATATTTTATAAATTTTTGGGGTGAATAATTTTAATTTAAAAAAAAAACGTGAAGTTCGATAAAGCTACAATCTTGGTTCTTTCACGACGCCAATCAAGAACAGTGTCCAGCCGTGAGAGTGGCGACTAAAACAAAGATATCTTTGAAGTTTTTCATTCATATCACTCGCCAGTCAATTTGGTAGTGATGCAACATAAAACTCGGCGACGAATAATGACTAATGGCCAATAAAGCTGTCTGCCTATAAAGTATGCACGATTAAACGTATTTAAGGTATCTAAATTATGGACAATTTCTCATAATATGTCTCATTTCGTCATATCTGGGCTTTAGAAGTTTATTTCTGAACTATAACGTTGACTCTAGTTGACGATGTAAGCTGTCATCGATTTCAATATGCTGGTCCTAATTCTTTAGCTATTTCCCTATCTGGTAAATATTTTTCCTTATGAACAAGTCGCTAACATATAGTTAAAAGGAACTCTCGCAAAAAAAATCGCCGGGAGTCTATTAAAGGATTAGAATAAAATGCCGTTCGCTTTCGATCGGGTCGAATTTCGACTTGCCCTCTTGCGTAAACAGCAATTTCAGTTCGCCAACGATTTGACCCATATTCCGCGGCCGAATCTACAGATTAGTGAAACCAAAAATCTGTACATTTTCCCGACTTTATTCCAAACCTTATACTGCATCAAGAAATCTATGTGCGTTTACTTTAAAAGCTCTCAGTTACATACCACACCGTTAAATGGTTATAACTTTCTTGACAAACTGCTAAATTAAGTGAAACATCTTAGTTTTACAAATTGTATTTACTAAAAAACACCGAAAACAACCTTTTTTCGACAAGGGGTCTCTTGTATTGGAATATACCTCGCGGTAAACGAAGTTGGCGAGTTATTTTAGGTTTACAAACAACATACGTTTGCGGGAAGAGATCAAACGGTTGTCTCGGTTTGTTTACTTGTAGATGTTCAACATTTGTCCCCGTGTCTGACCACATCTAGGGATGTAATTTTAGTCACTTAATGGCCGTCCTGGCGCATGATGTGGGCCAATAGAGCGTTCAACGTATATCGGTAGTAAAATTTTAAAATTTGTACTTTAGAAGCGAATACTCATAATGTGTTTGCCTTATATTCCAAAAGTGTAAATATGATAAGTTATGTCGCGACCAAACTTTGTAACCATTTTTATCTATAACCTTAACAATGGTAGAATAATTATTCTAAACATATTTTCATCACAAATGAAAAAAAAAACACATTACTTTGGTATGTTTATAGAAGCCCTTTATTAAACATTTTTTGCGTAATAAAAAAAAACCCACAAAACTGTGCATTAAAGAACCGCTTGCATAAGATATGTTGTCAATATAGCTCTTTACAATTTTATTAATTTGTTGCTCGATCATAACATTAAAGAAGATTGTCATAATTATTTTAAGTAACGAAGGCAGGATAAAACGGCAATATACAGTACTAAATACATTAATATTGATTTTCTCGTCCAATGTAAGGTTTAGTCTGCAAACTGAAAGTTATTTTTACCGAAACCTCGCGTGCGTTTCAGTGCCCAGCGGTAAAAGTCATGTGTCAACATCAGCTTAGGGCTGAATCCCCGGTTCCTTCTAAGACGGAATTCAATTTAATTACCGTCGCCAGCACCAAGGCCTGATCTTCATTTGCTAAGAAATTTATTTTGAAAGTGCGTTTCGACATTCCAACCCAAAACCGTACAATCGTCGACCCAGCGACGTGGGTGGTGGGGATAGTAAAGTCACTCATGCGTGACTGTACACGTGATAGCGGTGACTACGCTGTCGTTCTTCGGCTATTTTTATTTTTGCGAAAACGGGTCGTTTCTCGCGAATATACGGCCTTTTGTTCTTTATGCCAGGCTGGTGAGATAGAATTTTAAAATTAGCACAATTCGTTTAACTAACTTACCACATCTGTACATTTAATAAAGCTATTAAGGACACAGAAAACATATAAAGTAAAATATTTACTTGTGCCATTACTAGAATAACCAGTCAAGCACTGTTAACGCTTTTCATTTCATTATTGAGAAAACTGTCCCGTATGGTTTGATGTCCTTATGTAAAGTCGTGTTTAGAAGATGTCCGTCAAGCTGCCTTTAAATGGTTGCCATATGGCTCGAGATGTATGCTCGCTATATGTAATGCACGCGTTTAACACGGGTTCAAATAGAACTGTTGGCCTTAGTAAAGCACGAAAAAGACTGCCAAGGAAGACATACACCATCACAATAAACGGACAGAACGACGCTAAAGCTGTGGTAATTAAATTTGAGAGCTGCAGCACTGCACCACACATATATTTGTCCGACAGGTTAGTATAGTGGTTAAGTGCGACGCCTTTCAGCCGAAGGGTTGTATGTCAGAAACTGGTCGCTAGCTAGTGTGTTGTGTCCCTGTGCAAGGCACTTTACAGACAGTGCCTAAATCCAGCGCCTTAATGGGGTTCTACTAAATTGAAGGAACGTGTAAATCATACATAACACACAGCAATAGCCCACGTAACCTAACGGTGGGTGCGAAGTGATTTGACGATTGCCCGTGTGACAACCCCCTTGGTTTTCCCATTTACGGGGATAAACATGAATATCCTATCCTATATTTATTGCCTTGACCAGGGAAAGTTTTGAGGCTGTCAAGAGGTTTACATTACGCAATCGCCTACGCTATATACCAAATGATCTACACTTAAGGTTAGACAGCCATGTAGTTAGCGCGATCGGTTCACATAGAGCATGTCATTTAAAACGGACCACATTACGAAAAAATCATGGACTCGATTATAGCCCAGTAAAAATAAAGAAAGAGTTCGTTCAAAAACTTACTTGCCGACGGCTTGAGTGATCTTTGGTGCAGTGCCAGGCCCGGTATTAAAAGTTGAAAGACTTATAATATTAATCTTATGAAGTGAAATAAACTATAAAATAAATGGGCAAATTTTCACGCCTTAGTCTGATGTGCAATGTAAACTGACAATTTTGGAGTTCTGTCTCAAATACGATATTCGTCAAGTCCACCACAATTCATATGCTATTATTTCTAAGAAAATAATGTCGAGACCTTAAATTTCGACCACCAAGATTTTACTACTTTTGTGTGTTTTTTTACAACGCCTGATAAATATATGAAGTATTGCTTACGTTTTATCGATTGTTTTTATTGAGTTTATAGGTGGCTTTCCCATTTCGTTTAATTGCGTTTGAGGTTTTAGTTTTAAATACACCAAACGTTTAGAGATTGGCAATAAGCAATATATTTGACTGACGTTTAATGTTTTTTCCCGAATCTCTGATAATTGACTTCATAGTTTTCAGGTTTTCTTGGAAATGAAGAAATAAATTTTGTAAAACGGAACCCGTTTTTTACTTGAATTTAGTTAACTTTATTTTGTTTCAACGATGAAAACACGAAGCAGGACTTTTGATAAAGGTTTAAAAGTCGGAAAGAAAACGGCAAATGACTGTCGTTAAAACACGTCTAAAAAAACAATAAATTATTAAGTTTCGGTAGAATAAGACGTGGCCGCTAAACCCACAAATTTAACAAACAGTGTACAACAAAATCAAATTATACATTTTTTTATAGAGCCACTCTTTTATTTCAGTATAGTAGTTGCCTATTAATAAGTGTAAAACTGACACAAGTAAAGAGCGCATATAGGTGAGAATAACGAATTGTATTGCCCGGCGGGTAAATCCTTCGTACGGACTACGTGATTCAGCCAAAGCCACCCGAATGTATTCTTTGACAATGCACTTAACGGATGTTGATTGAGTAAAGTCGATCAATGGGTAAAACAAAAACGAAAGTAGTCTCTTTACAGACCTGTCTAACCGGTAGCGGCATCTTATACGGACCTCCGTTTTAATACTCCGTCTGCATTATCCCGCCACGGATTATACACATCTGTATTTAATTATACCTATATTGGCACAAGGAACAAAGCCACAGCAGATCATAGCACTATGTCACCCTGCTTTCACCCCAATACAATAATTTTGGGCAATTATCCAAAGTGATTAAAACCCCAACCCCTATACCATGGGAAAGTTATGCCCCTGTAAAGTGTCTTCACCCAACTGCATTTTACCCCAAATTAACCCACGGGGTAACAAGTTCATTCTCGGAACGCCCACCCTACCGACCTTGAGTTTTTCAAAGGACACCTTTGTAAAAAAATGTTCCCTTAATATAATTTGCTTTCTCGACGACTTCAAACAATGTTCCATGTTAACCATCAATAGCTCAGGATGCTTACACCATAACCTTGAATGCCCGAACTTACGCTTAAAACTCCGTTTTCCCGAAAAGTAAAACAACTTAATTTGTCTTCAGGCCACTCTTTTAAGGCTTACTAGAATGCCTAATTGAGCATTAGTCTTAATATTTGTACAGGGCCTGAAAGGTTCGTTAATCATAGGCTACTTAGTAGTCCGATAGGCTATAGGTCTGTGATTTTGTTTATACTTGCCTTGGTTTCGAAATTAGGATAGGATATTTATGTTTATCCCCGTTAATGAGAAAACGCAAGGGGCGTTTACACACGGGCAATCGTCATATCACCGCACAGTTATTGCATTGCGATATGCATGATTTATTTGTTCCTTTAATTTGGTAGAACCTATCGTTTCACTAGCTTCGGACATTGTCAGTCAAATGTCATGCCAAAGGACACAAACGACTAGCTAGCGACCAGTTTCAAACCTGCAACCTTTCGGATGAAAGGCGACGCAATAACCAACCATTACTAACCTATCGGCATGAACTCACGACATCTGGACACCATTTAAAATCCGTTTCCCCATTAGCTGTACAACCCAATTCGTGTAAGTACAGCTATAAATACCGAACTGCACTTGCAAATTTGCATCACCATATTTCTGAGCAAAATTTGCTGGCTATGTATTTAAAACAACAGAAAAGCTGCATAGGCGTTGTGATGACCTTTATATATCATTGTTCCGGTGTATACCTGGTCCAAGCCTGCGTTATCACCGTGCATTTTTTCTCTTAAATAGCCAGTCAGCAGTAAAATCCAATCAGTGTATACTGTATACGATTGTGCTTAATGCTACAGTTAAACTGCTATATTACTGCTGACGCAATATTTTGCATTATGTGCGGCAGATTAGGGCATAACGGTAGCCTACGCTAGGTTAACTATTTCCATTTTTGCATTTCACATAAATGAGTTTGCCGAATAGCCATTTTGAAAGCCTTCCGTGCCTTTAGCGCACTTGCGTTGATTCAAATTAGGACGTCAGATTACGTATTATATCCGGAAGTGAGTGAGGGAAATGCTAGCACGACAGCGTCAACACAGCGGGGAGTTTCTGAAGCTCTTGTTGGTTAGAAACCATAGTCAGTTAAAGTGTATTGAGTGTGTTGTGGTATAACTGTTGAGTGTAACCCGTACAGAAAGTGCGTATAACTAACAAGTAGGTTATCTACAATAAAGCGACTTATGGTCTATTAGTCTTAACTACAGCTAGAACGCGTTATTGCTTATACCACATGTGTATATCTAATATCGCCCACACAAAGTTATTAACATTGCTACAGTTTAGTGGTTTAGGGATTGGTTTCTTGTAAAAGTCTAATTAGTTGCTTGATAAGAATAAGTGGATTCTTCGCGGAGCCGGTTTTATTGAACCTTACGCAATTTTGGGCTAATTGGGAGTAATCATTGGTTAGTTAACCACTGATTTGGTTGGTGCCAGTTGTGGTTTAGGTTAGCTTACATTCCAACCTAGACCGCGAACTCTGCCCCGAAATTCGGAAGAAATTAGATTTACTTTCGCCTCCGTGTCTTAGAAGATTGTTTTTGGTACAACCAGTCGTGCTAGTTTGTTTAGTTACGTATTTAGGGGTAGCTTTCCAAGTTTCTACCGGCGTCATTTTGGCACCGACTTTAGCGTGACTGACTGTCGGCACAACTTCTTCCCCCGTATATGATTGTTTTGTTAAAAACATTGAAAAGGAATTGATTTGTATCCTCGTGGGTCGCGGCCATCTTACCCCCAGTCCGACAAGAGAATGCCGAAAGCGTCGTGCCTAAAACAACGCACATTAGGTCAATTTAACAGGGCTGTTACAGTTTAACAGTAATATGCAATGCTTTGCTAACTGTGGGGTCCACATATACACGCAGGCTCACGAACCGGAACAACGTTGTTTTTTTATAAGCTATCTAACCAGCGTACGCTCAATATAAAGAAACAAACAGCTGTCCGCTGGCTGGTCTGTGTGTGTGTGTTGATCGTCCGTACAGCTTTGTGAATTAGTGCGTCGCTTTACAACCAAAATGTTGTAGGTTTAAAACTGGTCGCTAGCTAGTCGGTTGTTTCCTAGGGCAGAGCGCACTCATCGAAAATTAGTTAAAGCCCTTAACGGAGCCAGACTAATCAGTCGGTTGTTTGTTTGTTATTTCTTCAACTTTTAATCTACTTCTTTGGGAATCGTTCGCCGCCTGTAAAATGCGACAACCATATAGAATCGTTAAGTTTTACAGTTAAAATAACTCTTGTACAATAATAATCCGTCCATTGCAGACTTTAGTATGACTGAGCGCGCAAAACTAACACTGACCGCCCCCCCTGATTCAATTGACACCGGATCTTCAGACGGGGAGCCTTTCTCCCCACTTCCCCCTGAGTTCCGCCTTCGCAGCTCCCCGGAAACTCCAAAGAACGAATTCCGGCGGAAAAAATCGCGAATTGTCCGCCAGAATTCTATCCCAAAAGTCCCGATTGGTTTCTTCTCTGTCATTCGAACCATAACAGTGGACTTTGTGCTTCCAAATGAGAAAATTATCCCGATGAACTGCGCCGGGAATCAAACGGTTGGGCAGATTAAAAGCGACCTGTTGGTAAGCACATTATATTCTAATTGTCCGAATAAAATAAGGGGTACTGTGCGTACCGTCAGTTACTTATAAAGGCCAAAGGGTTAATTGGTACTAAATCGCACATATATTTTTTGTTGAAATCTCGTTCTGTAACATCACCCAGAACGGCATTGTCAGAGGTTGGTTTCGATAGGATTGGACAGGATATTCATGTTTCTCCCCGTGAATGGAAAAACCAAGGGGGTTAACACACGGGCAATCGTCAGA
This sequence comes from Ciona savignyi, assembly GCA_000149265.1. NCBI lineage: Eukaryota > Metazoa > Chordata > Ascidiacea > Phlebobranchia > Cionidae > Ciona > Ciona savignyi. The sequence continues at coordinate 310,490 of CH002094.1, read as the reverse complement.
TCACCTTGCGCCCATCGTCGGGTTACCGGAGCTATTGCAGTTTGTTTTATATAATACACACGTTCCTTCAGTTTGGTAGAACCCATTAATCCGCAGGGTACAGGCAATTTCTCCTAATTAAGTGCCTTGCTCAGGGACACAACAGACTAGCTAGCAACCAGTTTAAAAACTACAACATTTTGGTTTAAAGGCGACGCACTAAAACCGCCAGATCAACCAGTCGGATGATCCAACATCTAACGGCGTTTTAACCGACTTAGATATTCAAATACTCTCTTAAAGTGTATGTAAACGAAGGACCACAGCTTTCTTGTTTGCTAAGCGCTGCTGGTGTATTGCTTGTAACCTGTATATGCAATCCAGGACCGAATTCGCGATCAATACCACACGTACGAAAAGGTATGGGAACACGAACTTCTACTCACTTACACAATAGAAGGGAAAACCTACGAGATCTGCGACATGCACCAGACCTTCCAGACACTGCGCGTCATCAACCTGTGGACCAAAACGGGCCTCAAAGGAACTCTGGACGTTCGGCATCTTCCGTAAGTGTTGCGGCAAAGATAACGCGTATTTTTTTTTAAATATTATTTTTGACGCAACAAGGTTTCGAATCCCTAATGGGATTGTTATTAAAACCGATTTTGTATAGATTTGATATATGCATCGGTCGCATTAACCATTCGGCTGCGTAATTAATGAATTATTTTAATTGTGCATTACCGTTGCTCGAACAAGGGTGGGTTACCGTTTTTAAGTTATGCTGTATTTGAATTGGTCGGGTTTCTTTACGCGCCACGACCCCTTCTTTACTCACATTGGTAAAAATCCGATACTTTACCCGCGGTTATCGTACGACACCTGGTGAACATGAATGAGGTGGTGGTGTGGATGGTTGGATCAATTTTTATCCTCGCGGTTAGAAAATCAAGTGCTTAACTCACGGCAATTATAAGGCCGGAAGAATAGTCAAGTTGCTATATGTATAATGCTATAATTGGCCTAGATTTACTTTTCCGGGGTTGGAAAGCCAAGTTATTATTCCACGGCTATCATTAGGCTCCCCATACACACACTTAATTTGCTCTATGGACCAGACTGTCACTGTCCGGCCAAGAAGACACAGATCATCTACCCAGATCATTAATTGTCAGTAAGAGTTTTGGACCAAATGAATTAACTTGCATTAATTTATTCTTGAATATTTTACTGCCTCAAGTACGGATATCATAAATTGATATGAATTTTTAACTCGATTTTTTTTCAAAGAGTCGAAAGCAACGAAGAACGATTGTTTAACCTCACCCTGGGATCGCTAATGGGGGTGATATGGGGGAAGTACGGGTCCACCATCAAACACCAAACCGACGCCACGGACGACGAAGCATACGTTACCAGAAGGAAGCTAACCAACGTTCGCCGCCGGGCGTTACGTGCTCGATTCCCGAGCACTTATTCCATGGAGCCGATCTTGGATCATACCTTGCTTCCCACCCACGTCAAGTCGAATATTCAAACGAATAACACGTAAGTAGGCGCGTAACTTAAGTAAAATGCTTCGGTGGAATTACACTTTGAATAGAACTGTACGGTCGTTTTGCCGAATGGTAAAGTTTTATTTTGTAATTAATTTGTAAAAAGGTCATTATAACGATTCTATCTTTGCCGACCTTTTCCTATCTTCCTTTAAATCTTGTTGATTGTTTTTCCAGTGAAAACGGAAAATAAAATAAACTATAGTAAAATTTTCCTTTTCGCCGGATTACTTCTTGCCTACCATCGGGTTACAGGAGATATTGCAGTGTGTTGTACTGTTGGATTCGATTGTTTTGCTCAGTCTACCTTTCATGCTTTAGTCCGACCGGTTAGTGTGGTTGTTCAGTGCGACGCCTTTTAATGGATAGGTTGCAGGTACGAAACTGGTCCCTAGTTAGTCGGTTTTGTCCTTGGGCAAGGCACGTACACAACGTACTGCAATAGCTCGGGTAACCCGACGGTGGGCGCGTGGTGATATGACGATTTCCCGTATGTTAACCCCCTTGGTTTTCCCATTCACGGGGTTAAACATGAAAC
>CH002094.1:286526-305183 GCA_000149265.1 Ciona savignyi | reverse complement strand
GGTGGGATTAGCTGGGTGGGGTTAGATGGGTTTGGTGGGGGTAAGTGGGTTGGGTTTGGGGGGGTTAGGTGGGGTGGGGGTAGGTGGGTTGGGTTAGGTTGGGTGGGGTTAGGTGGGTGGGGTTAGATGGGTTTGGTGGGGGATAGGTGGCTTGTCGGTTAGGTTAGTTGGGTTGGGGGTTAGTGGCGTGGGGGTTAGATGGGTTGGGGGTTAGGTTAGTGTGAGTTAGGTGGGTTGGGGTTAGAATTAGATGGTTTGGGGGAGGTAACTTGGGTTGGGAAAAGTGAGTTGGGTTAGGTGGGGTAGGGGATTGATGGGTTGGAGTAGGGTTGGTTGAGTGGGGTTTCGGGAGCATTTTGTAATTAACTTGGGATTTGTCCGACTGTCGGTGTTTTCACTAAAGAGTTTAATAAAATTAATATTATTGCTTTAGGATTAATGTTGGAGCTTGGGTTAAAGCTAAGTTTAGTTCTGGAATTAAGATTCGTTTTGGTAGTAAGAATTAGTTTCCATAAGTTTAGGATAGGATAGGATAGGATAATCGTCTTTATCCCCGTGAATGGGAAAACCAAGGGGGTTAACACACGGGCAATCGTCAGATCACCTCGCGCCCATCGCCGGGACCGGAGCTATTGCAGTGTGTTGTATATGATAGACACGTTCCTTCAATTTGGTAGAACCCATTAATCTGCTGGGTTCAGGCAATGTCCGTAAAGTGCCTTGCCCAAGGACACAACCTACTAGCTAACGACCAGTTTCCCACCTGCAACCTTTCGATTGAAAGCCGTCGCACTTAACCGTTAGACCAACGGGCCGGATAACCGTTTAGTAAGCAGTTTCTTGTCCTCACTTTTCCCTATTTCCCTCCCTTTACCATTACCCATTCAACTTACGCCACAAAACGCATTTCAATTCAGGCATTGATCACTTGACTTACGAAAATGAAATCGTTGGCTCGCCGGATGAGGTATATGTGGAGTTCTCGCTTTACAGTGGCAGGAAGCGATTGGCAGATCCAGTACGCACCGTGCCAGTGTCAGCTAACGACGATATGAGGTAAATGGTCCTAGAGCTTCTAATGTCACCGTTTTAAAATATCGTGCAAAGCGTTCTGTATTTAAATACAAACTGGAATTAGGCACAATTGACTGTTTATATTTTTAAAAATTTGTACACTTCTTTGTAGAATTGTGTCATGCATAGCAATACACAATAAATTACATCAATACTTTTACACTTCAGTAAATCCGTATATAGTAAACCGAACAGTGGAGATGATAATGATAGTATACAAACCGAAATACGAAATGTATTCGTATCGAATTGTTTTGTTGCAGAATGGTTACCGCGACTGATTCATGAACAGACTTCAATAGACAAAAGACTTGGTGACAAGCCCATCATGGGTTTAACACTTATTTTAGTAAAAAAACGTATTGTAAAAATTCAAAATCACCATTCTCGGTATTCGTAAACCCAGCGGATTAATGGGTTCTACCAAATTAAAGGAACGTCTATCATATACAACACACTGCAATAGCTCCGGTAACCTGACGGTGGGCACGAGATGATCTGACGATTGCCCGTGTTTTAACCCCCTTGGTTTTCCCATTCACGGGGATAAACATAAATATTCTATCCTATCCTATTCGAGCAGGTGGTACACGTCGCTAGAGTTCGACATTCTTCTCCGAAACATCCCAAAAGAAGCTCGCCTGAACGTCAACATCATCGGAATCTTTCGGACGAGGTCGGTAAAAGTGAAAACCGGAATAAAATCTACGTCATCGAACGGAGCTCAACACGTGATCTTGAGATGGACAAATATGCAGCTGCTGAACCACAGGTACAGTTGGTTGCTGTGAATACGCTATGAATGGTAAATAACTTGGTTTACTTCGCAAAATTAGCTTGGTAGGTTGTGTTTGGGCATTGCACTTGAGTAATATAACCCAGTACAGTATAATTTACCCAGTATAATGATAATTCTACCAAATTGAAAGAACAGTTATATACAACACATTGCAATAGCTACGATAACTTAACGGTGGGCGCGATTTGTCCGGCCCGTTGGTCTAGCGGTTAAGTGCGTCGCCTTTCAATCAAAAGGTTGCAGGTGCGAAACTGGTCGCTAGCTAGTCGGTTGTGTCCTTGGGCAAGGCACTTTACGGACATTGCTTGAACCCAGCGGATTAATGGGTTCTACCAAATTGAAGGAACGTGTCTATCATATACAACACACTGCTTCGGTAACCCGACGATGGGCGCGAGGTGATCTGACGATTGCCCGTGTGTTAACCCCCTTGGTTTTCCCATTCACGGGGATAAACATGAATATCCTATCCTATCCTATGTGTTCTAACGATTGCCTGATGTGTGTTAACGCCTCTTGCGTTTTCTCATTAACAAGGATAAACATGAATATCCTATTCTATCATTTACAAAATAAAAAATATTAAGTAGAGAAAAAATATAATCCACTGTAAAAAGTAAAGCGCCCGTGACAAGCAATGAATATAATAAGAAATCGGCATACATATACAGTATAAATTAATTGGGATATGGTGTAAATTGCGAACAGTTTAATTGTACAATGATAAAATATAGTAGATCTTGGTTGGAATTATATGTAGAAAAAAAACTTGAATATTTATAAATACTAAACCTGTTACGACACACTATGAACATAGTACAGTATATAATTTAATTATATACTATAAATAGTAATATGCTTTGGTTATACTATAGATGGCAAAGAGTAAATCCAGCATTAATGGTAAACAGCCTAATGCCAATGTATTCGAAAAACGGCCTATTTAAAATTCAATGGTAATACGATAAATTTAAATGCACTATATATAGTAAAGGACTTTTAAATTCTGTGTAAATAGCCTAAAATCCACTTTAAATCGTGAAGAGCTAAGACTATGTAGATAGTAAACAGCTAAGAATATAAAAATAATAAAGAGAAAACAGTTTCTCCATACAGCCCATACCAGGCAAAAGACGATCCTCGTTTACGACAGTTATAGAATAGGATTTTTATGTTTATCCCCATGAATGGAAAAACCAAGGGGGTTAACACACTGGAAATCTTCAGAACACCTCACGCCCATCGTCGGGTTACCGGAGCTATTGCAGTGTGCTGTGTATATAATGGTAGCACTCTTTCAAACGTTATATATCTTATCTTGACAAACTTTATGGCCGGCTTCCCTTATTCATGTTTTCTAATGTTTAATTGGCAAACGCAGGAGCGTTATCTTATATGGACATTCGAAAGAATACCTCGCGCTTATGGTTGCGCGGTGCCGAAGCTCACGCAGTATACTTGTCCGAACGATTAGTCTGGTGTTTTAGTGCGTCGTCATTCAGCTGAAAGTTTATAGGTTCGAAACTGGTCTTGCGCTCCTGGTTGTCACCTCGGGCAAGGCATTTAACGGACATTGCCAAACCCTACGAAATAATCGGTTCTACTAAATTGAATAAACGTATGAATCATTATACACAACGCACTGCAATAGCTCCGGTAACCCAACGGTGGGCGCGAGGTAATCTGACGATTGCTCGTGTCTTAACCCCCTTGGTTTTCCCATTCACTAGAATAAACAGTTTACTTATTCACGGGGGTGAATATTGTATCCTATCCTATTACATAAAAAATTCAGGATCAAGACGTTTATTTTGTTTTTTAGTTTTTTTTGGTTCAAATGTTTCGGGCCACGCCCTAAAACTCAACCGCCTAACCAGCGACTGGTATCGATTCCACCACCTTTAGGTTGACGGTCGTTGTCCTAAACGACTAAGCTAACAGGATATTTCTCCACAATAATTACGGGTACAAAAGGGCAGTGATATCATCACTTGTGCAAATTTGTTGTAGAGGTCATCGCTATGATTGTATATTGTTACCTAACCGACTGCGCTAACAGATCGAAATACCCCGTTAACTCATTACTAACGGACAGGTCAGTACTGTGCACTGGTCGCCACGTCTTCAAGACATGGCCGATGACGTACAGCGAGGACGTATCGGTTGAAACCCACACTGGAACCACTGCTCCCAACGACGGCGTAGAATCCACCACCAGCACCGCCGAAATTTATATCGAGGTAAAAATAAAGACCACGTTTTGGTGCATTAGGTGTGCAGATTACATAATATTTAAAAGACTGTCGGTTTTCTTTTTACACCCGTCGGTCTTGAAAGGTAAGATGATTTGTAATTGCTCAAGGGCGAACAACTGCGATGGATAACTAGTTTCTTAGGTGACAAAACATGTTGATGATAATTTGTTTTTATTTCGTGAAAATCCATTTATACCATGCGAATGAAAAACAAAGTTTATAAAAAAACTGTAACAAAAATGCCACGAAATTGGCCGTCCGGTTAGTCTGATGGCTTAGGGCGACGCCTTTTAACCGAACAGTTGCAGGATCGACACATGGCGCTAGCTAGTTGGGTGTGTACTTGGGCAAGGCGCTTAACCGACATTGCCTAAACCCAGCGACCTAACCGTTTCTACCAAAGGAACGTGACAATCATACACAACACACTGCAATAGCTCCGGTAACCCGACGGTGGGCGCGAGGTGATCTGACGATTGTCCGTGTGTTAACGCCCTTGGTTTTCAAATTTACGGGGATAAACATGAATATCCTATCACCACATGCTAACGAACAACACGATCGAAAATTTAATCAAACGTATGTGGTACAAATAAGTGATTACGAATGCTATGTTCCAGCAGTCCGCTTTATAGCGTAATTTGAAAAAACATGCAACGAGTTATCATCTAATTTCACCCCATAACCATTCGGCTTGACCTGACGCGCTGTTTCAACGTGATAATCCGGATTTTGTCCGACAGATTAGTCAACTGGTTAAGTGCTTCGCCTTTCAGCCGATGGGTTGCAGGTTCGAAACTGGTCCTTAGCTAGTCAGTTGTGTCCTTGGGCAAAGCGCTTTACGGACATTGCCTGAACCCAACGGATTAATGGGTTCTACCAAATTGAAGGAATGTCTGACTGCAAAAGCTCCGGTAACCCGACGGTGGGCGCGAGGTGATCTGACGATTGCTCGTGTGATAACCCCCTTGGTTTTGCCAATCACCGGGATAAACATGAATATCCTATTCTATCCTGTCTTATCCTAAATAAATCCTCTACTAGCTGGACACATATATGCATCCTGTTGTCTTCCCCAACGGAGGATGGGAGACGCAGAGCGACAAGGAGCAACCTCCGGACCCCGCACACGGCTCCCGAGGATGTGGAAGAAGTTGGAAGAGATCATGCAAGCCGACACACTCACCGAACTAACACTAGAGGATGAAGCACTACTGAGGAAATACAGGTGACAAGTGCGGGTTTAATTAAAAAAGGCCGGCAGCTCACAGTCCTGGGTTTGACTTGGCTTATACTATGAGGGTGGGGTTAACCTTATAGCATGAAACGTTTTTATACGACATATATAGGGGTGAAGATAGGATAGGATAATCATGTTTATCCCCGTGAATGGGAAAACCAAGGGGGTTAACACACGGGCAATCGTCAGATCACCTCGCGTCCACCGTCGGGTAACCAGAGCTATTACAGTGTGTTGTGTATTATAGACACGGTCCTTCAATTTGGTAGTGTAGCGACCTCCCGTCATCTATTTTACATAATGTGTGACGTCATTACGCATTGCCTTTTTCATGTGTTTTTGTGCTCGTCGCTTTGGTTTTGTGTAACGAGTTTCTTTTCATTGTGTGTTACTGCAAATAAAGAAGCTGCCGCTTTACTGGTGACCCCGACCTTCAAAAACGACTTTTTGAAGTTTACTTGATAAAATGTTCGAGAACGAAGACACGCAAAACTCCGTAGCGGTGAAACTTGCCACGTTTTGAACAACGCAGCCAAGAGTGTGGTTCCAGCAAGCTGAAGCACAGTTCGCTCTTAAGAAGGTTACAGTCGACCAAACTAAATACTTCTACGTTGTGGCAGCTTTAGACCAAGGAACAGCAAGTCGCCTCATCGACCTGCTTGAGAACCCACCACACGAAAACAAGTATGCGGCAATTAAGGATCGGCTGCTTTCTTCGTTCAGTCTAACAAGATCGCAAAGAGCGAAGCGCTTGCTACACATGCCACCTTTAGGAGACAGAATGCCATCAGCCCTAATGGACGAAATGCTGGCACTTTTGGGTAACGAAGAAAGGTGTTTCCTGTTTCGTGAGCTCTTCCTGGAACGACTACCCGCACACATACGCACGGGATTGGCAACACAAGAAGTCGACGATTACCGGATTTTAGCGAAGCAAGCTGACGCAATGTTGTTGGCCGGGCGAGAAGACGCAGATTACACGATTTCCAAGGTATTTAAACGAAAACCCCGTACTTCTGCACCGCGTAAAGTCGACGACGTCGACCCGGTTTGTTTTTATCACCGAAGTTTCGGAAACAAAGCCCGACAATGCCGTCCACCATGCTCATTTCAGGGAAACGAGGAAGCCGACCGTCGGTAGTTACAGCGACGGTCGGCAGAATTGACAGTCTTTTCTCGGCGTGGGACCGCTCATTTGGTCGACATTTTCTAGTCGACACTGGTGCAGAGATTAGTGTATTGCCACCCACAGGACTTGAACGCCGTACCAATCAGCCTGGACCAGACCTCATCGCGGCTAACGGGAGTAAAATTAGAACTTACGGCTCCCGTTTAATCTCATTGGATTTGCCAGCTGGAAAATTTAAATGGAAATTTGTCCTCGCAGAAGTCACTAGGCCACTCCTGGGAGCGGATTTCCTACGAGCGCATGGCTTATTGGTGGACCTCAAGAGCAAGCGGTTAATCAACGCAAAAACGTTTGTTAGCACTCCAATCTCCACGATGCCACAATCAGCGCCGCGCCTAAACGTCGTATCCTGGCAAAAATCACCCTACATGCGCCTACTCGCCGAATTTCCCACCATTACCACGCCGCACTTCTCCAATTCGATTCCGAAACATGGTGTTCAACACTTCATCATCACAAACGGCCCTCCAGTTCACGCCCACGCTCGACGTTTGCACCCAGAGAAACTTGTCCTTGCCAAACAGGAATTTGAAAACATGCTGCAAATGGGAATAATCCGACGTTCGTCAAGTCCCTGGGCATCGCCATTGCACATGGTCAAAAAATCTACGGGTGAATGGAGACCCTGTGGCGATTATAGAAGGCTTAATGCAGCTACTCAACCCGACCGATACTCAATTCCGCACATCCACGACTTTTCAGCTCGTTTAGCTGGAGCTCGCGTTTTCTCCAAGGTAGACCTCGTAAGGGGATACCATCAAGTTCCCGTGGCCGAGGAAGATATACCCAAAACCGCTGTCATAACGCCGTTTGGTTTATTCGAATTCTTACGACTGCCATTTGGGTTAAAGAACGCTGCACAAACATTCCAACGTCTCATGGACACGGTGTGTCAATCCCTGCCTTTCGTTTACATTTATCTCGATGATATTCTCGTGGCCAGCGCATCATTTTCTGAACATCATAAACATTTAAAACAGCTCTTTAAACAGCTTGATGATTACGGACTTGTGATCAATTTAAACAAGTGCCAGTTTGGGGTCGAAAAAATCGATTTCCTTGGACACCGCGTAGACAGAGATGGTGCTCAACCACTTCCGGACAAGGTCGCAGCAATCCAGCAGTTTCCCCGTCCCACTTCGATTAAGTCACTCCAGGAATTTGCAGGTATGATAAACTACTATCATCGTTTCATACCGCGCGCTGCCAGCATCATGTCGCCAATTTACGACTCTTTGTCCGGAAAACCATCTAAATTAATTTGGAATGACAAATTAAACTCTTCCTTCACCGCGGCTAAAACAGCCTTGGCAAACGCTACATTGTTGCACCATCCTGTACCACACGCGACAACCGCTGTAACTACGGACGCATCACAACACTCCCGTCGGCGCAGTGTTGCAGCAACTTATCGGTGGCGAATGGCAACCGCTCGCATTTTTTAGCAAACGCCTGCGCGCGCCCGAGCTAAAGTACAGCGCATTTGACAGAGAACTACTTGCTCTACACTTGTCCATACGACATTTTAGGTATTTTCTGGAAGGCCGCATATTTACCGCTTATACGGATCACAAACCGCTTACCTTTGCATTCGCAAAGGTACAAACGCACTGGTCTGCCAGGCAACAACGTCATCTGTCTGCCATCTCCGAGTATACGACAGACGTTCGACACATCGAAGGAATGCGCAACCACGTTGCTGACGCTCTATCACGTGGGTAGTATTGGTTCAATCGAACTCCCGCTCGATTTGGATTACACGTCCCTGGCAGGCGGCGCAGATGGACCCGGAAATACAAGCATATCGTACCGCCATTACTAACCTCAAACTGGAGGATATACAACTCGGCCAGTCGAACCAAACGTTACTATGTGACGTTTCTGCCGGTTACCCACGCCCGATCGTCCCCAAATCTTGGCAAAGAAAGGTTTTTGATGTGGTTCACGGCCAGGTGGCCAGAAGCGATTCCCATGCCAGACGCGACCACCATCACATGCGCCAGAGCCTTTGTCTTTCATTGGGTTTCACGATTTGGAGTGCCGTGCGACATTTCGTCCGATCGAGGATCCCAATTTACCTCCGAACTGTGGACTACCTTCAATCAGCTGCTGGGTATCAGACTACACCGCTCGTGCTCGTTTCACCCACAGGCTAACGGTTTAATTGAACGATTTCACAGGCATCTTAAAAGCGCACTGATGGCTCGGCTAACAGGACCCAACTGGATAGATGCATTACCATGGGTTATGCTTGGGATTCGTACCGCCCCAAAGGAAGATCTTCGAACAACATCGGCAGAATTAGTTTACGGCTCGCATATAAAAGTTCCTGGTGATTTTTTTACAGCCAACCAAAACCAAGAAGCTCCACGAATTGTGATGCCAGCATTAAGAGACGCTGTTCGCCAACTTTTACCAAGCGCAATGTCACGTCACGGCATTGTCCGAACAATGATACCAAAAACCCTGAACTCCAGTCCATACGTGTTTCTACGAATAGACAAGCACCGCCCACCTTTGACACCACCGTATGAAGGCCCATATCGTGTATTACAAAGAACGGACAAAACTTACACGATAGATATGGGGGGTCGCGAGCAGGTGGTATCCATAGACCGCCTAAAGCCTGCACACCTGGACTTGACGCAACCTGTACAAGAGCACCAACCACCGCGACGAGGAAGGCCACCAAACCCTAATCACACCGAGACATCCGCACGACAAACCATGACCGAAGAACCAGTTACTCCTTGTACGAGTAGTGGTCGACATGTCCGACCTCCTGTACGTTTCAGATCGTAATTACATGTCCGCTTCTGGCGGGGGGTACTGTAGCGACCTCCCGTCATCTATTTTACATAATGTGTGACGTCATTACGCATTGCCTTTTTCATGTGTTTTTGTGCTCGTCGCTTTGGTTTTGTGTAACGAGTTTCTTTTTTCTTTGTGTGTTACTGCAAATAAAGAAGCTGCCGCTTCAGTAGAACTAATTTTATACCTGCAACCTTTCGATTAAAGGCGACGCACTTAACCGCCAGACTAACCGGCCGGACCCGCTAGACTAACCGGCCGGACTACTGCGGTTTTAATTTAAAACGACCGGCTTACTTCCACAGTCCTGGGTTTGACTTGGCTATACTTTAAGGGTGGAGTTAACCTTATAGCATGAAACGTTTTTATACGACATATGGGTGAGGGTAATTATGCGCTCGTTGTAGATAAGGAATAAATTGTTTTTCAACGGTTGTTTTGGGTAAATTAGCTTCTAGAGTTTTCCGCTTTCCCCATTTGCTATATGTTTGTCAGTGCCAATCAAATGAAGAGTAAGGTAGATTTTTTACCGACACAAAAAAACTAGGTCTTCAGTACGATCGTGTGGCCGAATGGTTGACGCGACCGATACATATACCGACTTACATACAAAAAACGGACTTAGCAACGAACCCGTTATGGGTTCGAAACTAATCCCGTTAAAAATAACGAAAAAAACAACAAGGTCTTGGGCAGGTCATACTGCAGAGGACGGGCCAACTCGCTCCCGAAAGTTCTACAAGCCGTCGACGCCGCCAGCTTGGATAGTGTGGTCGACATGCACGCTCTTTTAAGCAAATGGCCGGCGATTTCGGTTGAGGTATGTTTTGAAGTTGTTTTGTAAATTCTGACGGTGCGGTTGCTTGCACAGCGTCAAAGAAGAACCATTGGGCCAATGTTTTTAGTTTATCCAGCTTTTTATCTAGTGGTTCCATTCTTGGTTAAGGATCTTAATATATTTACATGTTTATAAAAAGGCGCTAATTTTTATATTGGTAGGTTAAGGTTATTATATATATACTGATCACATCGGGAGAAAAACGCAAGGAGCCGTCATTACACAGACGTTGTTAGATAACCTTGCACTAGCAGTTGGTTTACATGAGTTAGGATAGGATATAGCACATTTATGTTTATCCCCGTGAATGGGAAACCAAGGGGGTTAACATACGGGCAATCGTCAGATCACCTCGAGCCCACCGTCTGTTTACCGAAGATATTGCTGTGTGTTGTGATATTGCTGTGCGTTGTGTAGTATTCAGACATTCCTACAATTTGTAAAAGAGTTTTAATACATTTTTTGTTCAACCTAATATCCCAACGCATTATCATACATCTGCTTAGCGGCTTGCCTACCACACAACCGACTGAGCAAGTGTCTGGTTTCTGATCTACAACCTATGAGCTGACTGACCTACGCGCTACAAGAACCCATAGTCGGTTCCGTTCTACTGGAACCAATACCAACCAGCCGTGCCGTACGGGTAGCGTAGCCAAATGGTTAGACAAACACATATATCAATTTAATAAAAAACGGGGTTGGAAGACGAGCCCATTAAGCATTCGACCTTGCATGGTAAAAACAATAAAACATTATGTTGCATAAACATGCAAGAAAAACACCGTGTTGTTGTTGCATACAGGTCGCCCTTGAGCTGCTGGACTCTCAACATGTAGACGAGAAAGTTCGTAGCTTGGCTGTCAAGACCCTAAAATGTCTGTCCAACAATAAGCTGCTTGCGTATCTCCTGCAACTGACACAGGTACTGGGGCATTCAAGTTTATCCTTGGGAAAATATAGGGGATGGGTAACGGTATCACACTGGGAATCGTCAAATTACCTCATACAGAAGGGTTACTTGGTGTGTTGTGTGTGCTTGAAAAGTTTTACCAGTTTTAAAAAAGTAAAATCGGCAGGTTAAGCCATTTTCTGTGAAGTGCTTTGCAAATACACAACCGACTAGTGGGTGGTGTTCGTACCCAAAACCACCCAACTGATATTCAGATCCGTCCACAAGTTAGTTGATGAGACGGACAAGATTGTAATAGTTGTTCTTGGTTCCGCCTATATAATACCATAATTTTGTCCGGCCGGTTGGTCTAGCGGTTAAGTGCGTCGCCTTTCAATCGAAAGGTTGCAGGTGCGAAACTGGTCTCTAGGAAGTCAGTTGTGTCCTTGGGCAAGGCACTTTACGGACATTGCCTGAACCCAGCAGATTAATGGAATCTAGCAAATTGTAGGAAAGCGTGTTCTATCTATATACAAGCACACTGCAATAGCTCCGGTAACCCGACGATGGGCGCGAGATGATCTGACGATTGCCCGTGTGATAACCCCCTTGGTTTTCCCATACACTAATATAAATATACTATCCTCCATAATACATATTAAAATGGGATATTTATGTTTATTCTTGTGGATGGGAAAACCAAGGGGTTTAACACACGGGCAATCGTCTGATCACCTCGCGCCTACCGTTGGATTACCGGCGCTATTGCAGTGATGTTGTATGTGATAGACACGTTCCTTTAATTTGGTAGAACCCATTAAGCTACTGGGTTCGGGCAATGCCTGTAAAGTGTCTTGCCCAAGGACATAACCGACTAGCTAGCGCCAGTTTCAAATCTGCAACTCTTCGCCTGAAAGGCGAAGCACTTAACCACTAAACTAATCTGTCGGACGACAATAGTACCAATACATGCTTCCAAACTTTCAAAGGTTCTAAAATTCGAGCCGTACCACGATAGCGCTCTGGCCCGTTTCCTCCTCACGAGGGCGCTACAGAGCAAGCGGATCGGCCACTATTTCTTCTGGTTCCTTCGATCGGAGATAGAAAACCCACATGTGAGCCAGCGTTATTCGATCCTGTTGGAGGCTTACCTGCGCGGATGTGGTAGCAACATGCTGAAGGAATTCTCCAAGCAGTGCTCCGCTACCAATACGCTCAAGAACTTCTCGTCCATGGTAAGAAATGCGATAGGCGATTCCGCTGTTTCTACGTGTTGTGCCGCTGGACATGTTTTGACAAGGTTTTTATCATTTTGCCACGTTTTGCTACGTTTTGTCGCGTTTTGTGGCTCTGTGCATATTGGTCCGACCAAGATATTTATAGTAGGCTGTACAACACCTGCCAGCAACCCCGCTACCAAATACAGCAAGTTGTAATAGCTTCGACAAATAGGCTGCGGGCAAAACCCATATAACTTTAGTAAATCGACTGGCATATTTCCTTTTTCAAAATTGGCAGTTTTTTTTTACCAAAATATGTGAATAAATTCCTTCCATGTAGATTTCCCACCTACTAGGATAAAAACGTCCCTTTTTATTTTTTTTATATCGACGACAGTTTCGAACCCATGATGGTATCGTTGCTGAGACGGTTTTTGCATAAAAGTTGGTATACGTATCGGCCGCGTTAACCATCCGGATACGGCCGTACAGGATATGATTATATTTCGCCATTTTTAATATCTGAAGCAAAAATGAACAAAACTAAACTAAATATAAACGACCACCTAACAATTTTTTTTATATTTAAGATCTCAATGAGGTTAACCAAGACTTCGAGCAGCGGTCCGAAATCGAACGAAATTATCCGAGACCAGCTCTCTCGAATCTCCCTTCCCGACCAGTTTAAAGCGCCGTTCGATCCCAGGATCACCCTGGGGCGACTTATAGCGGAAAAATCTAAGATAATGGACTCGAAAAAGAAACCTCTATGGCTGGAGTTTATGAATGGGGACGAAAATGTGATCAGCGAATCAACGCGTATTGTAAGGTAAGATTGGAATTGTAATATTGTAGCGACCTCATGTCATCCATTTTACATAATGTGTGACGTCTTTACGCATTGCCTTTTTCATCTTCTTTTTGTGTCCAGACGCTTTGGGTTTAAGCAACGAGTATTCTCTCCGCTTCAATATAAGAATATTTGAATTTAAACGCCAAATAATTAAACCGTGTGGTTCGCGTGGTATTTGAAATACGTCGGTTAGGACCCAACAAATCACTAGTTTAACATTCACCCTGAGCATTTTGTACCGGGTTAAGCTTCGAACCCACGATGGGCTCTACACTAAGGCCGTTTTTGAAGAAATAAGCGATATATAAATCGATCGCGATAATCATTCTGCCACACAACCGTATTAAGTTTCGAATTTGCTAGTGCTCGTCACTACGTCACTAAGACCGTTTTTATATAAAAATAAATCGGTGGATGAAAGGATCGGATATTCATGTTTATCCCCGTGAATGGGAAAACCAAGGGGGTTAACACACGGGCAATCATCAGATCACCTCGCGCCCACTGTCGGGTTACTAGAGCTATTGAAGTGTGTTGTCTACGATTCACACGTTTCTTTAATTTGGGAGAACCCATTAATCCGCTGGGTTCAGGCAATTTCCTTTAAGTGCCTTGCCAGAAGACACAACCGACTAGCTAACGACCAGTTTAGACCTGCAACCTTTCGGTTGAAAGTCTTCGCACTAAACCGCCAGACTGGTCGGCCTAACCGGTCGGAGAAGAATCGGACGCGTTAATCATTTGGCAACGCAGCCTCTCAATTCTACTACATTTCGCTTTCCAGGATAATCTTTAAGCAAGGCGACGACCTGCGACAGGATATGCTGACTCTGCAGATGCTTTCTTTGATGGGGCAACTTTGGAACGAAGAAGGGTTGGACCTTCATCTATTACCCTACGGCTGTTTGAGCACCGGTGGGTTATAGGGGTTTAATTTGTGGAAATCTGGTTATTGCTTTGCTTAGCCGAAAGATTGCAGGATTGAAACTGGTAGCGAGCTAGTGGAGTGTGTTTTGGAAAAGGCCCTTAGCGGACATCGTCTGAACTTTGTGAATACATTGGTTTTACTGAAACTGGAGAATTCTCCCTAACATAATTAACACACAGCAATTACTCCGATAACTCAGTGGTAGTTTAGGTAAGGGCTTTCCAAAGCTGGGTATTGCAGGGGGCCCTACAAGTACATCAATTTCACACATACTATCTATTGTACTTTTTTAGAATTTTTTTGGATTTAATTGAAAGGGGTCGCTAGCTTTGCCCTAAGTTAGGTAATCTGGCAAGTATACGAAGCTATTGCAGTGTGTTGTATATGATAGACACGTTCCTTTAATTTGGTAGAACCCATTAATCTGCTGGGTTCAGGCAATGTCCGTAAAGTGCCTTGCCCAAGGACACAACAACCGACTAGCTAGCGACCAGTTTCGTACCTGCAACCTTTCGACTGAAAGGCGACGGACGCACTTAACCATTAGACCAACGGGCCGGACAAACTTAATGGAACTTAATCAATCAATCAAACGTCCATCTTTCCAGGCCTTCAAGTGGGAATGATACAGATCGTGCCGCACGCTACAACCGTCGCTAAAATCCAGAAAGATTTCGGAGGGTTGATCCGAGGAACATTCAAAGATGAGGTTCTGAAGAAATGGCTCGAACGGAAAAACGTCGCGAATGATCGAATGGAATCAGCGGTTGAAACGTTCATGCTGTCGTGCGCTGGCTACTGCGTCGCAACATACGTGTTAGGTATTCCTTTCGTACGTAAACGCTTGCGTTGAATACGTCAAAGCGTTAGTCGCGGATAAAAACGTACTAAGCAACAGATTTAGTGGTCCTGATTCAAAGTAAGGCTAAAATAGGTTTAAAATAAATGATCAAGTCTTGTGAAAACATGCATAGACACATATGTCCGACCGGTTAATCTGGTGTTTTAGTGCCACGCCCTTTCAACCGAAAGGTTGTAGGTTGGAAACTGGTCGCTAGCTAGTTGGTTGTGTCCTTGGGCAAAGCTCTTAACGGAATTTGTCTGAACCCAGTTAATTAATTGGTTCTACTAATTAAAGGAACGTGTGAATCATACACAACACACTGCAATAGCTCCGGTAACCCGACGGTGGGCGCGAGGTGATCTGACGATTGCCCGTGTGTTAACCTCCTTGCTTTTCCCATTCACTGGGATAAGCATGAATGTCCTAACCTATTGTCTATAACAGTTTAATTTGAAGTTTTTCAAATAGTTATTTATTCTTTCTCAAAAAAAAGCTTTTTTTCCAAAACGTAAAATTATAATTTTAAACAAATCACTTAACCTTGTCCATTTCACCAGGCATTGGAGACCGACATAACGACAACATTATGGTAACGGAATCGGGGAATTTATTTCACATCGATTTCGGCCATTTTCTCGGAAACACGAAGCGGTTTTACGGAATACAACGAGAAAGGGTCCCGTTTGTTCTTACACCCGATTTTGTACACGTCATGGGGACAGAAGAGAGCGAAATGTTTCAACGCTTTAGGGTGAGTTGTTTTTTCCGGAATGGCCTGGATTCGAAACCATGATCACTGGGTTCGTCGCTTCGTCCGCTTGTGCATTCTGTCTGTGTAACACGCGTGTTGCTGTCAAACTACTTGGGATAACTGAATATTAGGGACTAGTGGCTGAGTGATTGCACGTTTAGTCATCAGCTAAAAAGTCCCTAGATCAAATCGCAGACACCAACTCGTACAATATTTGATATAAGAGTAAGGTTGATACAAAACAGACTTAGGCGAGAAGTCCTATAGTTTGGTTTGAGTGACCGTTGAGCTCAGATCACAGTCAAGTTATTTATGGAAAAACCAGGGGGTTATTTAACGAGCAAGCGTCACTATACCTCGCACCCACCGTCGGGTTACCAGAGCTAATGCAGTGTGTTGTGTATGATATACACGTTTATTTAATCTTGGGCAGCCCATTAATCTGCTGGGTTCAGACAATGTCCGTAAAGTGATTTGCCCAAGGACACAGCAGACTAGCTAGCGACCAGTTTCAAATCTGCAACCTTTCGGTTGAAAGGCGTCGCAATAAATCGCCAGACCAACCGGTCGGACTGTTCTGTTAAAATGACACAAACTCGTCTTTCCAGGAAACGTGTGTGCTGGCATACCTGGTGATCCGACGTCACGCACCTCTCTTTATCAACCTCTTCCACATGATGAAGTCGACTGGGATTCCAGAGCTCAACTCCGTCCGAGACATAAAGTACCTGCAGAATGTGAGTCCGGAAATTTTGCTTCGTTTAACTTTTTTGCCGGGCGGTTAAAACAATGGAAAACGTAAGATTATTTGTGTGCTGGTTTGTGAGAGATAGTGCTGTGTATTTAGAATAGGAAGGAATAGGATATTTATATATTTCTTCGTTAACGGGAAAACCTTGGGGGTTAACACACGGGCAATCGTCAGATCACCTCGCGCTAACCGTCGGGTTACCAGAGCTATTGCAGTGTGTTGTGCATAATTGACGCGTTCCTTTAATTTGGTAGAACCCATTAATCCGCTGGGTTCTTTATGGATATGTGCCTTGCACAAGAAAAAAACAACTAGCTTGCAGCAGGTTTTGATCCCACATTTGGTCCGACCAGCGATGAGCTAACCAATCATACTAAACAACAATTTTGTTTATATATTCGTTAAGATCCTATTTAACCGCAGGTCCTGGTTTTGGACAAGACCGAAGAAGAAGCCGGTAGTCACTTCGTGTCTGAGATTGCGGGTGTACTGCGGAAGAGCTGGACCGTGCAAGTCAACTGGCTCATGCACAGGCTCGTGCACTCCGGCAGTTCGTGACAATGCAGTTGCTTTGCATCACATGATTATGTTGCCCTGACGTGCCATACAGCGTGGTCGTTAATCGTTCCGTTGAACTGTATATACTGGTGCGATACTGCATTCGTAGCATAGGATAGGATATTTATGTTTATCTCCGTGAATGGGAAAACCAAGGTGGTTAACACACGGGCAATCGTCAGATTACCTCGCGCCCACTGGCGGGTTACCGAAGCTATTGCAGTAAAATTATTCGATTTTTTATTGCTATATGGCGGTTACGTTTTTTGTAGGGTATGAAGTCTTAGTTTGCATTATTGTTTCAGTGCAATCAATTTATTTCGAGTGTGTTTATATCAGTGTTAAATAAAAATGTGTAGGTAAAAAAAATTTACTCGTCGTAATATTGACTATTATATGAAAGGCGTATACCCGAGTTGTCGGAAGTGTATTGTTTTATATTTATTGCTGTATGCTACTTTGACCGGTACCTCTAATTACCACAGGATTGCTTGGACCGCTTATATTACTTCGTAATAAAAGTCTCGGGGAAAGCTAAAAAGGCAAACTTACTAAAATAAAGATTATAATATTAATGTTAGGGTTGGGGTTAAAGTTAATTCTGGGGTTAGGATTACTGTTTGGGGCAGGGTTAGAATTAGTTTGCATGGTAATCCAAGCGGTCAAGCTATTCTGTAGTAATTATAGGAACCCACTTTGTCGACCACTTCGAGACACGTCGTGCACCCGTTTTGTTACAAACTTGTACCTATTTTAATATAAAAAGTGCTTATAAAATTGATTTCGTTTAGTTTTATCATTCTCAAAAATTGCAAGTTTAGTTTAGTTTAGTTTAGTTTATTCATTTTTTGCCCCAGTTTTTAAAACTGGCAAACGAATATAATCACGATACAGGAACGGCAAGTTTGTAAAAGTCTGTATTTGTGGATATTTCTTTTACAATTTCAATGAGAATAGCAATTCTATGAAAGCTTTGATTGATTAAATTTTTATTGTGGTGTAGTCGCGTCTGTTCTGCTGTGAGAGAAATTTGCCCACATATTGAAATATTCTCTCACATATGGCAAAAAAAAAGAATCTGAAAAATAGTTCAAAAGGAGTGTAGTAACGATAATGTACGGTACTGTGCAGCTTTTGCGTTTTAGGTTAAATAAATAAAATACGGATTAGATGTTTTAGGCGTCTGAGATTTAATTAATATAATAATATGCAACTTGTCGCCTTCACTGTCAATTAATTGAAAGCCCTGGCCCATTTAGAGCAGGAAAATATTGCAGTTAAATATTTAATCACTTAGCAAAGCTGCAGAAGGGTCGTTAGCTTTATTTTGCAAAATAGTTACATATTGTTTAGCCTTAAATGGGTTAACTATAAAATAAGGAAACGTGTCTATTAAAACTATGAAAACTAATTTTAACCCTACGCCAAACAATATTTTAACTCTAACGCCCTAATCTTCATTTTAGTGTGCGGTTTCTCTCTTTTCCTCATTTTAGTTTTTCCTTTATATGAAAATATTAGAAGACTTGTAAAGAATCCTTCGCGCATTTAAAAACAGAAAAGTTTTGTTAATTCAACGAGATTTTGGAATTCAGGATTTAATTTGCCTGACTTATCTATTTTGCAGGAAAAGTCGTAATTTAATACAAAACAC
>CH002094.1:229161-274373 GCA_000149265.1 Ciona savignyi | reverse complement strand
ACATTTGTTATTAATTTTACACATTGATCTTGGTAAGTTTGCTAATGTTTGTGCCTGCCGCAATCTTTTGCAAATTACCCAACTCAATATTGTAAGATAATTAGCCCAAATATTATGTTGTTACAGTTTGCAATTACTTTAAAACCTTAAAATTTAGTATTCGCAAGTGGAAATTAAATGTTTCACTTTGAGTTACTGATTAGTGCTTATCACAAAAAAAGTTTTTTTTAATAACATTTTTACCATGTAAAGTCCATTTTACACTTGTTTCAATAATTTACACCTTAAATCAACTGTGCTAATTCTATTGTCTGTATCAATTAAGCAAGACATGATCACTTCACATGGTTAAAAACCCAACAAAACTGTATAATTTCCTTTTTTACATTGGCTACATAAATAAACACAAACAGATTGGTTTATGAATATTTATAGACTAAACATGTATAAAATTATGTTTCATATTCTAATCATATAAAAGCCTGAACAGGTTAAAAATACAGTTATTATATAACATAAAATTTATAGAAAAATGTATCAGTAGTAAAAACAGACGTCTTTATCGGAAAAATATCAGTAGTAATATAGAAAATAGCAGTAGTAATATAAAAAAATAGCAGTAATAATATAGAAAATATCATTAGTAATAACACATGTCTTGATCTGGCTAAATACAAATCGATGCTTGCAGAGTTAAAAAAACACAGTTATTATAACATAAAATTGTTATATAGAAAATATCAGTAAATCAATAACAGACATCTTGATTTTTCTAAACACAAATCGATCCTGCAGAAAACTTCATTTATAAAAAAATTGAATAGCAATAACTGACGTCTTGATCAGTTTTAATACAAATCGATCTTTGCAGAGTGGTGCAGCTGCCCCTTCCCCCCTCAACCAAATCCCCGTTGACGGGATGCCTCAACCCGGGATGCCTCCTGGATATTTTCCTGTAAGTTGTTTTGTGTTATTAAGAATGGGTTAGGTCAGGTGTGGGCAATATACAATACAACCCATGGGTTGCGTCTGGCCCATGAAGGGATTTTGACCGGCCCACAGACTGTATCTGACCATACCCTGTAATTAAGATATTGAATACTATTCATGTAATAATCCGGCCAACCAAGAACTTTATTTTCCGCATTATTTTCCCGCTGACAAGAGAAAAAGCCCAACCCTGGGTTAGATATAGGGAAGCCTAAGATACAACACAGCCTGATCTTTTTTATTTATTTTTAAAAAGTCGGGTTTAGTGACATGTAGTGCTAAGTTCATTTTTAATTATTTCATTAAAAATTTTGGGCATGCCTAAACCCACCTTTAAGCAGCGTTATTCTAGGCAATAGTATTTTTTACCCATTAACCAAAAAGCTGCCTGATTCAAACCAATAGAAAATTATATAACAAAAGTAGTTAGTGCTTTATTCTTAAAACATTTTTGTAATAAATAAATAAACAAAAAAAAATATTTTTTTTACAGTTGGTCTGAAAATCGATAACCACACCCCGGTGAAAATGCGTATTACTGGTTGTTGAATATTGTTAAATAGAGTGCTTAAGAAAATCTGGAGTAAAATAGATAAAAAAAGACTACAACTTTATACCACTGACCAAACTTGCCTTACAGTCTTTTTCTCTATTATTGTTGGTACCTTATTGGAATTTCCGTATTGCTCATATTTATGCAATGCAATATGTGCTGAATGATATTTGGGTTTTTTAATGTGCTAATTCTTGCACTTTCTTCAGCCTGGATCAGCTGCATCCCCCTCCCCCCACCACAACCAAGGAATCATGAGACAGGTTGTTATATTGAACTTTGTTAAATCTTTTAATGCCCTCAAAATTGTTATAGAACTGTTCGATATTCATTGTAAAAAGACATTACAGCATCCTAGAAACATCACGCTGAACTGTGTATGATAGATTTTCTTATTAAATGGGATTTTAAATTCTACATTACCATACCAGGGGAAAGTTGATAGGGTGACACACTATCAGGGGAAAATTTGTCCCCTTTTTTGTACGCTGGCAAAATTACATTGCCGACTTGCGTACAATTTGATAATAGAAAAAGAAATGTGAAATAACCACATTAACCAGGCGGTTTTTGATGACAAGATAACAAAAATATTGGAAATTTTGGATGGATGACTGATTTATATCATGCGGCAAAACCAAACTCAGCATGAAGCTTATTGATTTGCGGCTGCACTTCGCAAAATGTGTAAAACAGCATATGTTCTGTTCAGAATAATGCATTTAGGGGATGGTTTTCATAGTGATTGTTAATAGATATTGAGACATAGCTGGCAAAATGCTCATTGTGTATGTCCACAAACCATTCATTGCTTGCAACACAAGAAAACATTAAGCTGTGCATTAGACAGCAGTACTTTATTTGGCAAATGTAATTGGTATAATATTTAGTTCCTGTTAATTTGTTTTTTTTCCCCGCATTTTACTTTATTATTTGGGTTATTGCAAATAACTAAATGTGTTTTGACCCACATAAACTATGGTGTAAAAAATACGACATTCATACAGACACATGGCATGTACTGCCTTTAGTGGCCATTATTTAAATAAGCTTTACCCTTACAGTGGCGCTAAAGAGTTGATTTTTGTTAAGGCACAAAATCTGGCTTCATATGCAGTTTATGGTTAAATTTTACTTTATTTGTACTTAACTGATCAGCATATATAGCTAGATGGGATGCAACTGAATTATCTACCTAACATTTTATGCCAATAATCACAATCATCCATAATCTGTTAACAGTTTGTTTGTTGTAAAACCGGTATTGGTCAGCTAACATACACCTCACATTGCAATGATCTCACTAAATACAGCTGTAATAACAACTGAAACATTTGTGCTTTTTTTTTTGATTTGCTGTAATATTTTTGTCAAAAATTTCAATTTCTTCCATACATGTCTTGTTCCTTTTACTGAGCAAGTTTAATGTTACAACGACATTTTGTTAGTAGGGTAAAACCAACCCGCGTCTCATTGCAGTCTTATGATGGTTTTCATAAATAATGTACAAAAATTAAAATATACACCAGCTATAAAACAAACAATTTATGGCTTGCCTGCTAACCCTCTAACCTTTGAGGTAACCTTATCTCTAAACACTAACCTAACAGTAACTTCACCTCTGACAGCTTAACCTTACCTTTGACCCTTATCTGTTCTTGGCATTAAACAACCATCATAGTCGAAGCGTATTTGTTAATCTGACATTAAGTATAAAAGCAAAGATGTCTCTAAGACTATTCCGAATGCCGGAATACTAATTAGTGATAAAATACCTTCCATACCAAATATCATTAATGCAACATGTACAGTATTGTTTTAAATGGTAAAATTGGACATAGGTACAGTTAAATAGTTTATGCTTTGTCCTTTACACTTTCTGCATTGTTTTGTACCATGGAGAAGACTTTTAACATGTAATTCCTTGATTCAGTCAATGAGTCTTGAAACTTAAATATGATAATATGTACAGATTTAGAGTCTGCATCATTTTTTCTCCGTTATACCTTGTGTATTCACTGACGAGTTTTCAGTACTATAGTTTTGCCATTTTATCTGCCTGTTTAACTGTAAATAATTGCCATTTTTTAACTAAAGTCTGACCGGTTAGTCTGGTGGTTTAGTGCAACGCCTCTTAACCGAAAGGTTGTAGGTTCAAAACTGTTCGCTAGGTATTCAGTTGTGTTTTTGCCTTTTTGGGCAAGGCACTTAACGGACATTACCTGAACAAAGTGGATTAGTGGGTTCTACTAAATTGAAGGAACATATCTATCATATACAACACACTGCAATAGCTCCGGTAACCCGACAGTGGCCGCGAGGTGATCTGACGATTATCTGTGTTAACCCTTGGTTTTTCCCAATTCACGGTGATAAACATGAATATCCTATCCTATACCTGTTATAATTAAAATATTAAATACAAGGGTGGAAATTACTTGTGTTATAGTGATGGTCATTACCCTGCACACAGGGGTAGAATATCCTACCCCTGTATCATAGTAACTTACCCTTGCCGTATTGTTTAATGTGGATGTTCTTTTCAGCCATTCATGTCACCTCGATATCCAAGTGGAGCGCCCCGTCCTGGAATGCAAGTAAGTTACTCTTGTCACCTGAATTAGTTTGCTTGTTGTCTCAGCAGTAATGCAATGGACCGTCAGAAGAAAGGTTTTGCGATCGAAACCAGCTGTTTCACGATTGGTTTTGTCCTTTGACGATTAAATCACCAAATATGTCTTTTAAACAATACATGCAATTAAGGGTTAAAGACAGACCTGATCTGTTTCATACCGCTGGACGGACTTTCGCAGGAAAACTACCGAGACCCTACCTTATCCTACCACATTAAATAAAAAATGTTTACATTACTTGTAATGCAGGTACCTGGTGGACCACAGTCAATGTTGCCAGGAATGGACCACACCAGACAAGGTACCAGTATTTCAATTATGTATTATCATTGTCAACATATTGTCATAAAAAGTTGACGTTATTACTTAAAGGCGAAATCTTAAACCCGAAATTTAAAACCTGGGAAGATAAATATAAAGCTCAATCCATAACTCAAAATCCTTTAGGATGGGTTGGTTATCAGCGTTTATATAGTCTGGAACTCTATATTATTACGCATGTTTTCACACTAGTAGACATTTGTTTGTTTTTACAAAGAATGCTCGCTGCCAGCTTATAATAACAAATCTAACGTCCGCCACTGCAACTGTGTGTCTGGATACATTCCAAAACCAGGTTCATACACACATTGTTCGCTGGTGACATGCCGCTTGTCACAAGCTCTTATCGGAGTCTGCGTGCGTTCTTGTATATGTGTAGAGCCAACCTAAGTTATAAGTACAAATTCCCTTACTTTTGTATTTTCGCTTTTCGCCCTTGATCAGTGGAAGAATTAGGCAAAGCTGGGTTGGCCGCCTGGATCGTATGTCGCGACTTGACTTGGCGTTAGTACGTCCATGGTGATCCGATCAATACTAGTTTAAACGCTCTCATCACACTGCTGTTAAAAAGAACAGGGTCATTAACATGCACTGGGGGAATTAATAAGAGAGGATAGGATATTCCCATTGAATGGGAAAACCAAGGGGTTTAACACACGGGCAATCACCAGATCACCTCACGCCCATCGTCGGGTTACCGGAGCTATTACAGTGCGTTGTGTATGATAGACACGTTCCTTCAATTTGGTAGAACCCATTAATCCTCTGGGTTATATTTAAGAAATAAAAAATCCAATTTAAAGTAAAAAAAATCCGTCAAATACTGCCAAAGAAAAAGAAAAAGTTAAGCCTGAAAACAAGCAATGTATGCATTTTGTGAGGTTTAGGAAATTTAGTTTGAGTCAATTCAACTAACATTGGATTTTAACTTCACTGTTAAGGCAAATCCAAATTAAAAGTTTAAATCTCATTTTATTCTATTTAAAATGCTGATTAGGTATACAAAATTGCTGTTTGTTGTTTTATCTACTGTAATTAACAAAGTCTCTGAATACTGACAACAAATTGTACAACTTTAAGTAATAATACTTTTATATATGTGTGTATATATGCATGATACTTTTTCATCATATAAAAGTCACTTACATGGTTCTGCCTATCTGACTTGGTAGAAAGACAATTAAACTGAACACTGAATGATTAAGCCGATAAGATAAACCTTATAGCCCTACCAGTTAGGGTTAGACATAGTTGCCTTTATTTTTTTAAATACGTAGATAACACTTTTAATAAATGGCAAAACTGGACTAAAATTGCTCTAATATAGATCCTTACATTCATGGTTATTTTTATCTGAACTTGGTACAAAGGCATTTTAGTGGAAAAACTAAAAAAGAGGGGCCATTAAAAATAGGTTAAGCCTTTAAGAATAGCCTCATAGGCAGGTTAGGTTAGGGTAAGCGGTAGTTGCTTCTATTCCAATGCTGTCCCTTTTGCCGATTATGCTAACATCCCTGAGAAAATTTAAACTAGCTGTTAATTTCAACACGCCCTATCCGACAATGTTTTTAGTAATCGTCAAAAAAAAAAGATTTATTTTCTAGAAACGCCACAGTAGCCATTTTAATATTGCTTTATGAAATAATTGACTATCACAAAAACCTTGCATTTTTGCTAAAGCATAAACGAGTTTAATCGAAAAGGCTTTAAATTTCAATTTTCGAGTCGATTTTAGTAGGAAAGTCGTAGTTACCATCGACTTACATTTAGAAGAAATATCCTCGTTGCCTTAACGTCCCCAACCATGCTTTATTCCTTCTTGGTCGACATACCGTCCATCTCCATGCTGTCGCGTTGCTTGACGTTTGTTTCCGTACGTCACCGAAACGCAGCCGGTTGCCGTCTCGCCCGACGACGTGTTTCGGATACCAATTGCCACCAATCTGCCCTCTATACTTCCGCGTGATTGACTTGAAACATGCTGGAATGGAAAGAAACTAAAACCTGGTTCGGCGCACAGAGTGGTATGGTACATAAGCAAAATGAAACGCAATTTTAATGTTCACACCGTTAAAGTGGTAGCGTAGGAAAAAAAACACAATTTTAATGTTTACACTTTTAAAGTGTTCCGTAGGAAAAAAACACAATTTTAATGTTTACACTTTTAAAGTGGTACCGTACCGTAGGAAAAAAAACGCAATTTTAATGTTCAGACGGTTAAAGTAATACCGTAGGCAAAAGAAACGCAATTTTGATAGATATAAAAACGCAACGAAATCGCCTTGATTTGTACAATTCTGGCCTCACACCATGTTCTTAACGTGGTACTGAGCTAAAAATTGTTGCCTAAATTATTGACCAACTATCTAATTTTTTTTTAACGTTGAAAGGGTTGAAAGTCGAATTAAGTTACATTATTGGTCTTAACCTTGACTTTACGTGACGAAGTATCAATAAGAATTGGTGAAATAGAGTGTCGCTTGGTAAAAAGATTCCACTAAATACTCCGTCGTTCCTACTGAATGGAACAGCTCGCTACTAAAACCTGCTTCGACGCATAGAGTGATACGACAGGAGAAATAAACGCAATTTAAATTTTCTTTTTAACATGGATGGACATAAAAACGCAACGAAATCGCTTTGATATGAACAATTATGGCCTCACACCATGGTATTATCGTGGCTAAAAACACTGCCTGAATTATTGACCAATTATCTAATTTTTTTTTTTCGTATTGAAAGGATTGAAAGTCGAA
This sequence comes from Ciona savignyi, assembly GCA_000149265.1. Classification (NCBI taxonomy): domain Eukaryota; kingdom Metazoa; phylum Chordata; class Ascidiacea; order Phlebobranchia; family Cionidae; genus Ciona; species Ciona savignyi. Next base: position 267,120 of record CH002094.1, on the reverse strand, counting down.
TTCAGTTACATCATTGTTTTTAACTTTGACTTTACGTGACGATCATTAAAAACGAGCTTTAGTCGAAAAGAGTGTTGGTCGCTATAAGATTCCACTATATACTTAGTCGTTACTACTAAGTGGAGATAGCTCATTTATCTCGACTTACATACCTAATATCCCGCGAATTGCTGTTTGGTGCCTGTGTTTAGTGCCGTGTTTAGTCTACCCTTCAACTTAATGCATGAGGTTCCGTCGTAGAGCGCGTTTTCATTACCCTGGATAAAAACAAATCCGTTTTAAAATGCTGCAATTTTAGGGAATTGCTGAAAAGTAGTAACGCTAGGAAATACGTCGCAAATACAAAGTTAATCGCAGATAATATAATACATCGAATGTATTATGGCATGTTCGTTATTAAAACGTTTTTTTTTCCTTACCAAATAGTTGTATTCCTTAAAAAGCTTTTTTAAAGGCAACCCACTTTTGTTTTTCCCATTTAAAAAATTTATAGTTTGTGAAAGCTTAAACTTTTAACCTAAATATTGCTTACGTAAATACAGAATAATATTTCGTTCAACCGAAATGCTGTGTCGTTAGTTTTTGTTAAAATAGAAGTAAAATACCAAAAATAAAACATAGAAATGCGCACGAACGTTTAAATACCAAACATGTAAACGTGGCAATGAGAAGTTTACGGTTAATTAGGCATGTGTCTATTTGATATGGAATTTACCTCTCCGGTATTCAGTATGTGTATTGTGTAATCATGCTGTGTATATATATAAATACATATATAATATAACCACCGCGTTTTAACGTTATCTCCCGCCATAACACATTCTTCTAATTTTTCAATGCAAAGCGACCTGTTAAATACCGCCTTTTAATCGACAATTTACTAAACTCGGCTCATCACCACATTTTGAAGGCAACACTTAAACGGGGTAAAATTATGGTACAATTTTAGTCGGGCAATCGGGTTATTGCTTTTAGTAAGCAGTTTTTCCTATTTTCCTTCCTTTAGTGTTGCTTCACTAAAAGTATGGCGAATAATTATAAACCTGCCCCCCAACACTGATGTAAATCCCAAAACTAAACTTAGTTAACTCCAGCCTTACACTAACCCTAACGCCCTAGTCTTCAGTTTACCACAATCCCCCTTTTAGTTTTCCCAATCAAATTTTAATTAATAAAATTCCAGTATTCTAACCACATCAATCCATTTATGGTATTTTACTGTTTTCAATACCAGCTCTATTAATGCTGTACTCCATACTATTTCCAATAATGCTGTACTAAATACTGGTTTTACGCAAATACCAAGCACGATATAATGACTTAAATATCATACTATTTATATAAACCCACTTACCCGATATACTGACCACAGTTTCGTCATTCCACCATCTGGCCGGGATATTTTACCACAACCGCACTCTATTACGCTGCGATAAAAACAGCATTTGTAGTCGTTAATAAAGTTAAGGTTATTGCTTGGTCCTGGGATAAGAATTAGAGCTAGTGGTTAATAGTTTTAGGGTTAGGGTAAAAGTGTGGGTTAGTGCTTGGTACAATAAAAGTATTGTGCTAGGGTAAGTGTTTAAGCTAGTGCTGCTATTTGAGCTCCCGGTAGTTTTCTCACTTACTCGTTATGGTTGTGCACAGAACTCTGTGTGACGATTTTTCAAATCTCTATTTTTCAAAAAAATCCTAACATACAATGTATTTATGCAATTTTTTTTTTATAAAAGCAACTAATCCTGTAACTTGTCATCTAATAGTGCATACTGGTATGTACGAGTTACTGCGTGGTACTATGGAATAACTGTGGCTACCACAGTGCATAATACGAGCTCATTTTTTTACCTTGATAGATTTCGAACACCTGATGTGCTCGTCATCAAAGCCGTTTTTTATAGAATTGATATATGAAATCGTCGCGTTAACCATTCGGCCACTCAACCATACATTATGCTACCTTTTTTTCTGCTGTTTTTAATGATCCATATTATCTTCACTCGACATCTGCTTGCGAAGCAAATAACCCGCAAACACAACGCATTTATGAAAACTCACTTACCATTCCACAGACGCTTACTTTAAATGATAACTACACAATTCGGAAAACGGCCATGTAAACACTCCATTGGTAACATAATGTGCATGCAGTAAAACGTAGCGTGCCTTGCCCTACATGCCCTACAAGTGCTTAAATTTACGCCCCCACGTGGAGAATATCCGACGACGCCTTGAACTAAACCTCGTGATGCGATCAGCAGATAGATAACAACCACCAGGCCAATCTAAATGGATATCAGTGTCGCACAAACCACACACTACCGAACAGCGCTTACCCATTTAAGGACGTCTATAAGTCGTTGTATACACAGGCGGGTAAGGCGGCTGACAAATTATCGCCCTCGCTTCCCAGCTGTCTTTACAAAAAAATCAAACCTAAACGATATATTACGAAATCGGAGGAAACTAAAGCAATGGAACTCTAATAGGATTGAAATGAATATTAATATTCGTATAAAAGAGACGGTGTTACAGTTCGTGTTAGCTATGGGGTTAAGTTGTCTGGTTACTTTAGGATAACGGAATTAAAACCCCCGAAAACGTGGATTGCACGCTGTGGAGATACTCGTGGTGAGTGTCTGCCAGCACCCACCTAGTACAGATACTAGCTGAAGTGGATAAATTTTCCTATTGCACGTAGGGTTTTGGTATAAGACCACTAACTCGCGTTTAACGCACAATTTTTTTTTTGGTTTACACCCCCCCCCCAAAATGGGGCAGGGTTAGGATTAGTTTCCATAGTTTTAATGAGAATTTTCCCTCCTACTTCCATTCTTTCTCTACGGACAACGCTAAAAGAGGCAAAGAAAAACAGAGGGAAACTTAATTTGAAAACTTTTAAAAACGAATTCTTACTCGGCCTCCAATACTAACATTAACCTAAGAAACAACCCAATCTATATTTTACTGTGCAATTTCCCTTTTTCCCTCCTATTAGTTTTCCCGCTCCCTTACTATTGCCTCGAAATTCGGCGGTGCTAGCACAATACCACCCTGACAATTGAACCAAGTGCGGCGGCGATGTGCGCCCCGAATTCCCGCCATTTGTTCCTTTCTTACCGAGGTGTTAGAAAACGAATCTCAAATATCCAGTTTTAGAACCGCAGTCATAAAATCGAGTGTTAATTTCGCCTTATCTTGATTCGTTAAACATTAAGCGATTTAGTATAGGGCAATTTCGCAACGTAGGGAAATCATGAATATTTTAAAAGCTAATGCAATGACGAAGCTATTAAAATGATAAACAGAAAAACGTTTAATCGTCTTACCTCTTAAATTTTCAATTTCTTTGCCAAATGATGTCTTTTAATCAGTTTTCTATTTTAAAAGAACCCCAGAAAATGTAATTTAGTTCGTTTGATGTTTTACTTATGCAGGACTATACATGGCTAAGTAGTTAAGGGATATAGCTGTTAAAAATGAGCGTAATGGCATACAAGCGGTTAGGGAAACAGCTGAAATCTTTTTATTTTATTGAGAAGCCTAATTTCAAATTTGGTATAAAAGCTTGTAGATGATGGCCAACTCAAAGCTTTATGCTATAAATTAATGCTCTAGGGCTACAGACACATACCTTATGCTAGAAACCAATGCTTCATGCTAAAACCAATACCTTATACTACAAACCAATGCTTCATGCTCAAACCAATACCTTATACTACAAACCAATCCTTTATGCTACAAACCAATACCTTATGCTAAAAACCAATGTTCTATGCTACAACCAATCCTTAATGCTACAAAACCAATGCCTTATGCCACATCCTAATGCTTCATGTTTATGCTTTAACTTACAAGCTTCACGCCACTAAACAATGCTTGACCGAATTCCCAGACAGTCGCCGAGCATTTGTTTACAACAGTCCCCTTCGCCTTGCTAGTGCAGTGCTGATTCGCACTACACGCTCGCACAAAATCCCTCTCTACGTTTGGACCCGTGGCGCAATAATGTCTCTCGGTAATAGACGCACAAATCAAATTATTCGACCATTTTCGTCCACTTACACAAGGAGCTATCGTTGTGCAGATGACGACGCTTTAATTACATTACCACGACCATTAATCAAACATAAAAGCGTAATGCCGACATGCATTCGTTACACCACACCCCTTGCTAATACGTCTACGGTAAATAGATTTTGTTTGGAATATAATTAATTGATGCGAGGACATGAAAACACGTAGAAAAATGCTGAAAACAAACGCCATGTACATATAACGCGGGTGTAAAACTCGTGTAGAATGCTCTATGTATTATTACACCATAACATGGACTTGTGCTACTACAGAATTGTTACCTTACCATCGCCTAGTATTATTACCTTAACATATATTACCTACGTGTTTCGCCGTAATTTTCATGTCCCTGAAAAAGTATTATTATCTTGACATCGCTTAGAAGAAAGTTGTACATTAGACGCCATCGAACGTATTAAAAGATATCAGATACAACCAAAAACGACTTGTGCTACTATCGAATGGCTTGCATAACCCTGACGTACCCTACATGTATGGTTTTTCTCACTGTATGCAGTATTTACCCGATAAACTGTCCTGACATACAACACAGTGTTGCATACACACATACGACAAGACTTTACCCCGCAGCCAAAGATTACAGCCGCTAGAATATAATTTCCCTGCTTTTTGAACGACACTGCACCATGTACAGTATAATATGGCTTTGATGCAGTACCGTACTTTAGTATAGCAACCCAGTATTGAAAAACTTAATAAATGTGCTAATTCACATGCAAGTGCATGTTTGTTAAGAATAGCATAAACTCGGGACAGAATTAGAAAACGGGGGAATATTATAAAAAAATAGAGAAAATCTGGCACTTAAACCTAGCAATAATTAACAGCTTCTAAACACTAACCTTGCTAATTACATATTTCCTTAGATATCGGCCTATAAATACAAAAACAAAACCAAAAAAACGATTTCGTCTTTACCTACTGTACTGTGATTTGTTTCATTTACTACTGTTGAGTTCAAATTCAAAAAATTAACAAATTAAAAAGTAAATTGTGCGCGACTCTTTGCCAAACTACACGATCAGCAGCACGCAGCTCGGCACAACTGGCAACACTAAAAGGAGGGAAAGAAGGAAACTACTCACTTGAACTATGTAAACTTATTCTAATAACTCTAACCCCAGCCCTTATAATAACCTTAATGTTATAATCTTCTTCATTTGGGTTTGCGGTTTCCCTCCTTTCCTCTTTCCCTTTTAGTTTCCCCCGCCCAACCAGCAGCAAACGGGCAAAACTGTTAGAAAATAAGTAGGAAAACTACTCACTAATACTGAAACCGAATCTAACCTGTCCCGAACACTAATCTTAACCCCAGAACTAACCCTAGCCTTAAGTCTTAACACTAACGCCATAATCTTTATCTTAGTGTGAAGATCACTTCTTTCTCTCCTTTCCTCAGTATAGCCTTTGCTTGCCTGTTGCGCTATTGACGACTTCTGTTTGTTTCCCGACATAACAACAACGACATTCTTATCTGCCGTATCAACGCAAAGCCTATTATCGCGCTATTAAACCGTCGTCCACCACGATTTTGCCGGTGATTACGAGCGGCCCGTGGGCCCTAATGACACGATAAATCGCTCGACCGTGTTTGCTTAACATTAAACACAGTTTATTGCTGCCCAAGTAAACGTTTGTGATTGATTTGCAAGGCCACATTGCCACAGCCTCGCAAATAAACCCGTTAATCTGATCCGGTGACGTTTTAAGCGATTACCGTGGTCGATTTCGCAATGGGAAAGTCCGAAATTTTACTTTTCAGACCAAAACGCTTTAAACTAATTCAATTCCACATTACGTACCGAAACTATTGTTTATCTAGATCAGAAATTATCTTTCAGCATCGCCCAACCCTTCGCACCAATGCTGCAGGAAAGGTCGCTGTTTAATTCCACTTTCTTACGTTCCAAAACTACTGTTTGTCTAGATCAGAAATTAGCTTTCAGCATCGCCTAACGTACAACCCTTCGCACCAATGCTACAGTAAAAAGTTCGCTGTTGTTTTTTAGCGTTAAAATAACGACCCTCGTCGAAACGCCATTCACACCACACTGCGAGGTTTCGTTGTTCCCACCTCCTGTCGTTATGTCACACCGGGTCCAACCGTTGCCTTGAAGTTCCATTAGCCTAATAGCATTTATTGCGCGCTTAAGCCAGCCACGGCGTGCAGCTACTTAGCGATAATGCAAGGCTGTCTCGTGTCTCTGCAACTTTACTGCTGTTGTGGCGACCGAAGCCCTGTGAAGTGGGCACCGCTTCTAACTCAGCGGCCATGTTCAGATCGTGTTGCGCCTCACCCCTAATCCGCGTAAAACACGTAGGTTTCACCGGTTAATGACCCATGTTAGACAGTTCTAATGCACACACCACTTATCCAAGAAATTTATACCAAAGCTCACCATAAAAACAGCGTACGTTACCCAAATAAAACAATACTTCGTTTTCAGACTTCTTTTACTAAGTAGCCTTTCAAATGTCCAACTGAATGGTATTGTATTTAATGATTTAAACTCAATTCATGCGTCCATACTTTTTTGGCCTCAAGTTACAGGAAGAAAAACTGCGGATAAGTCTTCTAAATGAAGTCACTAAAAAGACGAATAGCTCTTAGAAAATCTAACCTGTGGTCTGCTAAAAACATTCAACACTCAAAGCAAAAATACAAAACACTACAAACATATGCTAAAAATCAACACGGCATTTGTGCTCGCAATTTCCGACTTAGAACCACAACATGCAACGTTTACCGTAGCAATCAGCTGTAAGCTAACTCGTCCGACTCGTCCGAAATAAATCATCCGAACTAACTCGTCCGAATCATCCGAAATAATTCGTCCGAATCATCCGAAATAACTCGTCCGAATCATCCGAAATAACTCGTCCGAATCATCCGAAATAACTCGTCCGAATCATCCGAAATAACTCGTCCGAATCATCCGAAATAACTCGTCCGAATCATCCGAAATAACTCGTCCGAATCATCCGAACTAACTCGTCCGAATCATCCGAACTAACTCGTCCGAATCATCCGAACTAACTCGTCCGAATCTTCCAGGTCAAATGATCAGCATGTCGCGGATGGGCCACCCTCGGGGGATTCCCCACGGCGCTATGAATCCGTACGGCGAGCAGTTTCAACAGGTGAGAAAATGTGAAGTATTTTGGCTTCTTTACGGAATTGTGTACTACTGTATCTGCACGACGTAAATCATTTTAATCAGTAAATCCGCGATTACTACAATAAATCCACGCTTGAAAATCGCTCATGTCCAAATTTGTAAAACACATTTTTTATCAAAAGTTCTGCCCCGTAGCACGATTGTTGACCGTTAATTCTTAGTGGAATTCCTACCCCTATTTGACCCCAACCTTTACCCCTAGCCGGTAAACCTTACTATTTTTTTGTTTCAACTATCGACTCTACAAATCACCGGTATAACACCGCAACCTAAAAAATCCTTAAAAACACCCCCAACACCCATATAACAACCCCACAGAAAAGCCCCCACTTTCTACAATAAAAAAACTTAGAACCCCCACACAAAACCCTCATAACCCCTCTCCACATAGACCACCACTTACATTAAGCCCCTCTATTCCAGCCATACCCCGGTATGAGGATGCCAGTGAACAGCGTACCAGGTCATGGTGGGATGCCAATATCAATGTAAGTACTTCCAATCTAAAACAATGAAGAAGATTGGAATAAGATATGATAGGGTATTCATGTTTATCCCCGTGAATGGGAAAACCAAGGGGGTTAACACACGGGCAATCGTCAGATCACCTCACGCCCATCGTCGGGTTACTAGGATTTAGACTCTACCATATTTCCCCGAAACTGTTTAACTGGACCCGATTATAGTACTCAAGACTAATTTCTATTAGTTTTTGGTTTTAAAGGTAAGGTATTATAAACAACACTAAATGCTTTAAAAATAGATAGCTTTATTGCGGAAAAGCGTAAGTTTAAACTAAACTTTGTTGCTCTTTACTGTTAATATAGCTAACGGGCTTTGTACATTTTTTTGCTTCTAAATGTGTATTTGAATATGCCGTCAACACTTTTCTTAATTACAGGCACGGGCGGTGGCCGAACCCGTCAGGTCACTCGGTAAGTGCATGTTTTGAAAACATAGTGTTTATGTAATTGGTCTAGTTCAGACACGGGCAATATATAACCCGCAGGCCGGGAAAGGGATTTTGACCAGCCCGCAGACTGTATGTAACCACACCCTGTAATTAAGATATTGAATACTATTCGTGATATTGAATACTATCCGGCTCAACAAGAACTACATTTTCCCACATCTGGCCCGCCGACTAGATAAGTTGCCCATCCCTTGGTCTAAAGAATAGATACTAAGAACTTAAGCTATGTGTCAGGTTCACGCGAATTAAATTAATCGCGCTGTTTTGGCCTAATTCGTTGAACCGTTAAGTTCGTACCAACTCGGTCGGAAGTGACGTGTCTTGTTTATTCCAGGGTCCCCCCACTGGCGGTCCACCTGGTACCCCCATGCGAAGTCCCCAGGGTGAGTATTGGAATGTTGCGTCTGGAATAAGACATTGGCGATGTATAAGTAGACCCCGCGCAAACACGCGTATTTGGACGCGTTTACATGCGTATTTGGATGCGTTTGCGCATTTACATACGTATTTGGATGCGTTTGCGCATTTACATGCGTATTTATACGCGTTTGCGCATTTACATGCGTATTTATACTCGTTTGCGCATTTACATGCGTATTTATACGCGTTTGCGCGTTTGCATGCGTACTTATACGCGTTTGCGCGTTTACACGCGTATTTGGACCGATATACGCATACAGACGCGTATACACACGCTAATTTAGTGCGTCTCATATTCCCATCACACCGTCCTTTGTATCACGCTTGCTTTAATAGGCCCCCGAGCACCCCACATGCACCCTCATCCCGGCCCCCACCGCTTTCCCCACGACCCCAAGAACTCAGGTGATTCCCAGCCCCGCGAAAAATGCATGTGCACGTCGTAATTGTAACACAAGCCGTAACAATCAACGAGAACCTAATTTTAACACATAAATGCCCTGTGCAATCGCACAATACTGCACCGCTGTAGTGGACGTTCATACTAAACCACGCTGCATGGAATATATGCTGCATCAGCCTAATTGCACGCACTTTGAATTGCTAATAATTAAACTACGGAAACGTCGTGAATCCTCCGTACGCTTAGTTAAAAAGAGAATATAAAGCCAAACACTTTATTTTTTGAAATGTTGCCATTTCTTTATCATTATAAAATAATTAAATAAAGAAATTTGAAATAAAGAATCATTCTAAGACATCTCAAAACAAAATATATTTTATTGACTTTTTGTTTTGTCTTACAAACCGTGCAATATATTTAAAAACGAGAGAAAGTCTTCTTAACCGTGTTAATGTGTACGGAGGATTTTACACTTTCCGAGAACCACGCGTTTCCGTTGGTTTTCATTCCCACACCCGACAACCCTCTAACAAGCGCCACCTCGCGTTATTCCGCAGATCCATTGAATTCAGCAGAATACCACATGGGGAAGCCGATGTCTCATCATCCAATGCCACCGGTGAGTAATGCGCTGTACGGTACATATACCAACTCTTACATTACTTTACCAATGTGTGAATTCGAAAGGCTAGGTCTGAGCTGCGAGTATCGTATTACTCTGTAGTAGTGCGGTTAGCCAGCGCTGTCTCCAGTCTCACCACTGGAGGGCGTGAATATAGGTTTTCGGGTTACCTTAAACAATAGAAACCACCCCTCCCGACGTGGCTTGCACGCTGTGGAGAGATGCCTGCGAAGGGCGTCTCTGCCAGCACCCACATCCTAGGTATACTACCCCGAGTGGTTTAATTTCCACATTGCACGTAGGGGATTCGGTAAGTTTCACGTGATTTAGACGTTTCCTAAATAATAGTATAACCCATTAATCCATTGGGTTTTAAGCGTTGTCCGCTAAGTGCCTTGCCCAACGACAAAGCGCTTTGTGAGACGGTCATTTTATCCTTTGTGCAAAAAGGTCGTGTAATCGACAGATAACATCTCGCTCACCGTCGGGCTACCGAAGCTATTACAGTGCGTCGTATTTGGTAAAGATATTTCCACAGTTTTTAGTTCCCATTAACTCACTGGGTTTATGCGATGTCCACTTAGTTACAAGTACACAGCAGACTATTAATCGACCGGTACATATCCCGTCTTTCGACCGCTGTATTTCTTTGTTAACCTGGCGATAGTTGAAAGAAAATGTCGGCTTGTTAAGAAAAAGAAAGACTTACCTCAAACAGGAAAAGTATCTCGGGTGCACACAGTAGGCACTATTAATGTAAGGCTCAACTATAAATATTAAAACTTATCGCCCACCGTCCATCGAAATAATAAAACTATTCACCTATAAATGCCCATACAAACCAGAAATGCTATCTGCCCCTAGAAATTATCCCCGCGCCGTTTATTGAAACATCCACATGCTTAAACGCCGATCTACCCGACGTAGCACAACACACATGTAGAACTAACCCCCTTTGTATTCAGTTCTCCATGGTGCAAGAAGGGAACATGCCTCCCACCTCGATACCAATGTCTGCCGGTCTTGCTGTCTCCACCCCCAACCTCCCCCCTAATCTCAACGGAATGAACGGCTCTGCACAGGAAAACGCGATGCTGGAAGGCTTGCCGAAGGTAGGTCGACTTACTTGGTGACTTGCCAATGCGCTTATAGACGAAGTTATTTTAAGTCGAAAAAAGTTTCTCGGGTTTAGGATACCGTTGCCTTGGGGGCAACACTAAAAGAAGGAAAAGAGGAAAACTGCTCACTTAAATTACTGAAACTGATTTTAACCCTGCCCTAAACACTAATCTTGAACCCCATGTTTAAAACTAACTCTAATGTCATATTCTTCATTTTAGCGTGCAGTTTCCCTCCTTCCCGCTTTCCCTTATGACTTTTAATTTTCCCCGGTACCTTGGCGAGCATATATATGTTTGTTTCTTTCATTTTTCGGTTGATAGTCAGAATATAAAAAAAACACAAGTCTATAGACCCAGTGTAAAGTCTTAAGAACCTTTAAAAATTAATATGATGTTCTTTAATCTTTATTAATTTAAATAAAATTGAGGGTAATAGTTGGGATTTTAAACCTTCAAAAATAATATGAAATTGAGAATGGGTACCGTAATCGTCAGAATACCACACTGAGAGAAGTTTAATTGCCATGTTTATCGTCGCCGCTTTTATGGGTTTGTTGCAATGCGTTATAACTTAACTTCCGTGTCCACACAGAACTCACCAAGCAAAAATAAAAATAATATGAATTTGAGCATGGGTAGCCTAATAGTCACAATACCACAAATAACACACTTTTTTTAAGTTTAATTGCCCTGTTCATTATTGTCGCAGAACTCACCAAGCAACAACATGCCAATGAACAGTCTCGTCGGCCCTCCTGCTCCCCAGCCCATGGGGCCACCTGGCGGACCGGGCGGCACTCCGCACACGCCGCAAGATGGCGACGGAGATTCATTTAACATGGTGTCGTCTTTCCCGGACGTGAGTACCAACCCGACAATGGGCACGTTCTGAGCACGACTCGTTAGGACGGTAGCACGCGGGAATATAGTGTCGGAATTCGGGCGAGATTGCCAGGTCCTGCGCCGAGCGTCGCCATTTGTCAGCAAAATATTTGTACATACCGATATTTCGTCAACATGTGTTCGAATAAAATTCCAACTGAGCTCGGCTGGTCCGTTATGCCAGGGTCCCTTCCCCTTTAAAATAACCGATTTTCGCGCATGAAATAACACAAATACCTGAATTAGTTTATACAAGGGCTCGCCCTGCACAAATGGTGTCATGGACGCCTTACTGTTACCATCGTACTGCATGGAGTTGTAGGACAGTCGGGGCAAATAGCATCAAGCCGAAATTACACGACGTTCTGGAAAGTTCCTCCATTCTAATAACGCTAATATAAATTCCTACGCCTTTGCCCCGGCTTTCGTACAAGCTTAACGTTAATGTGAACTCACCGCATGGTTGATCCGTTCTAACACGGCCTCCTAATTTTCCATGTCTCGCCTGCCCTCTTGTGACTAACCGACTAACTCCGCTTGGCTCTCTACCCCCGCTACAGGAACAAAACGAGTCAGCGGCCATTTTAAAGATCAAAGAAAGCATGCAGCAAGAGGCGAAGCGATTTGAGACCAAGGACCCGGGCGGGAACGGCCCGAACGAATTCACGGGCTTCATGTCCTAAACCGCTCACATGACTGCCGTCTCACGGCGTGATCAACATCGATGCTTAAATCATGTTATTCGGAAATCCACCGCGGCTCTATATAACAAAGGCGTTTGCTGCCTTCTTTATTTTTGTATTTATTCCGTGTTTTTTCCTCCCCGGCGGTGCAGCTCACGCACGCCACCTGGTGCTCGAACCCCGGCAACCCTCACCGAAACACAACGCGAGCCTTAGAGCACTGTGCTGTAACAAAAACCGTAGCAAAATCGACCGCAAAAAATGACCTTAAAGAACCTCCCAACACCCATCCTACCGTGACACAATGTATCAAACGATCAACTCCAAAAAATCCTGATTCCAGCGTCCACTGCACGCTACCGCGCTTCCATATTTATAATGAACCGATTGTACAGACGGCCTCGTCGATGAATAGTTTTCTAGCTATGATTACGTGTCGTAATTGTTGTATATTGTTTGTATATTTTACGATGGAATAAACGTTTCTTAATGACTTGCTGTATGGATTCTGTAATGTAACATCGGGGAAAAGCGAGAAGGCGGGAAGGAGGGAAACTACACACTAAAATGAATATTGTGGCATTAGAATTAGTTTTAAACATGGGGTTATAGTTAGGGTTAGTTCTGGGGTTGAGATTAGTGTTTAGGGAAGGGTTAAAATAAATTTTCATAGTTTTGGTGAGCAATTTTCCTGCTTTTCTCCCTTAAGAGGTGCGCTATAACTTCCCTCGTTTTGCCACCACTAGATTAGGTGTTCTATTAGCTTATTTAAATATCAAAACCAAGCGGCCGATCGCAACCAATCCTATTCTGATTGCTCAAAATAAACTGGCTTCGTGAAGTCATGGATTCGAAACTTGACCGAATAAAAAAACTGCAGTAAGCTTATGGATTGTGCCCTTGAGAAAAAAACGTACTGTTTAAATAAATAAAACTAAAGCTGTTGTGTTTACACTATTGATAGACTGTTCACCGAGGTATAGATGATGGCCAATTTAAACCCACCACCTTTCGTTTGCATGTACGACACGCCTTATCATTTTAACGCTTGCTTGTACAAGTGGCTTGTATAAAACGCGATTAAAGTTTAGTTTAGTGTATTCATCTTTTGCCCCCAGTTTTAAAAAAGGACAATCAAATTACGACATACGAACAGGATAAGACGATTCCCTTGTTTACATCGAATTGTTAGTATGGTAAAAATCGTGTTGGGCCGGGTCCAACCACCATATACAATCGCGAGTCAGCGAACAGGCGTTCCCTTCTTAATAAAGAGCGCACAGGGGCTGAGGTTATGAAACATACCAAACGTGTGTGTGTGGAGACCCCGCTTAATGCAATTTGATGGTGTTAGAGCATGTTTAGTTTATTTTTTTGTTTCCACGATGAAAACACGAAGGGCAGGACCTTTGATACAAATTTGGAAAAGGGAAAACGACAGTCGTTAGAACACGTCTAAAAACCAATAAATTATCAAGTTTCGGTATAAGTAGACGTGGCCGCTAAACCCAAATAAAAAATTAATAAAATAAATATTTATAAAAAATTACACTTAGCTTCGAAGAAAAGTGTGTGGTAATGTAACGGGGTTTGTCCGGTGAAAATGGGCCATTGGTAGTGTCTTGTGTATGCTAGAATGTTGATTTTAGATTTTACTTAATTATTAATGGTTTAAATAACGTGTGTCGACCAAGGACACCACCAACTAGTTGTTACATTGATCGAACTCGCCACCTTCCGACAGAGAAATGAGATGTTAACACACCTTCTAAGCTGTATATGTTAGAACAGGTTCTTAACCGCTTGGCCATCGCCCACTTGTTGGCCATAGGAGCATTTGGAGATGGTTATTATTATAAAGTTGGTAAAATCTTAAAAGTTTCATTCGTTAAATAATTTAACAGTACACTTGTGTGTCTCTAGTTTTGATTGAAGCTGAAATAAAAGAAACTGGTATGGCGTTTCCTCTACTTTATAACATAAAAAAAAACTTTCTTAGAGGGCGTTAGCAGGACTATTTAATATTCTTATAATTTCGTGTATCTGCATTTTCTATTTTAGAGAGCCTATACTTAATAATTTTAAAGAGTTACCCACGGAATATTCTAGAAACAAATTTCGGCCACGATTATAAAAAAGGTTAAGAACCCCCTTGTGTTAGAGCCTAACAGCGTGCATTAGTGACAGCTGTTCCTCTTCGGTGCGAAATGTAAAGACTTATAACATACGGTGGGGTAGATAACGACTCCATTGTCCTATTTTGTTACATCATTCCAAACATTTGACACCGGACACCAACCGCATGGTGGCGAGAGAGCGCGTAACACGATCCACCGCCGACATATCTCCCGGGTTACCGACCACTTCTAAGGCTTCCCTGTCAATGTAGAACAAGAAGTAATAATAAACAGCCTGAGTTTTGATGTCGGACAACTTTGTAATATACTGTGGCCATTGTCGCGCTTGCTTGAAAGCCGTGCATACCTGTAGCTTCAAACCAACTCCGCATTTACGCTGAATGAACGTGAACCGAGAAACACGTTCTAGCGTCGTTGTTTCGAACCCGAACAAAGGGCGCGAGTCGCTCATTGTCCTAGAACCAGCGGCCGCGTAGAGGATCTGTTTAGTCAACAGACTCCAATTATCAAAGCACAGACGGGACTCTTGTCGGACATAGAGGTTATAGCGGCGAGCTGGTAGCAGCATCAAACTCGACAAGTCGGATTAGACAAAGCTGAAGGTATACTGTAAACTTGTAGAGCATAAGCAAGGACATAGGTTGATTTGATTTGCAAACATGCCGACCTACGATACGCCGGGACACCCGTACTCATCACAAAGCATTCATGTTACCACCAACCCGTTATACAAAAGTAAAGACGGAAGGCAAGTTTGACTAAATTTGTTTACAAATATGCAACTGCTTCAACTAATTATTTTAAGTAAAAATATTAAAACCTTTTTTAAAGTAAACTAGTTTGTCTTTGTCAGTCTTTTTTTATAAAAAATCAATTAGTGCTGAAGTTCAAAAAACCTCTTAGGATAGGATATTCATGTTTATTCCCGTGAATGGGAAAACCAAGGGGGTTAACACACGGACAATGGTCAGATGACCTCGCGCCCACCGTCGAGTTATTATTGCAGTTTTAACAGCAATTGTTTTTTTCTGCAGCATTGTCCAGTGCTGATTTAGCTTTTTTTTATTTTCGTAGCACGGCCATTAACTATTACACACATTTATAAGAAATTTTAACACGCCAAGATAACAACGACTACTGGTTAAATGACAGTCGTGTTTACTGATTAATTGACTGATAAACATGGTATAAGATACTAATTGGCGAAACACCGTAAGCGTTACGGGTTAGTCCCCTTGTGCCCACATTCGGCTTACCCAAGCAAATATATGGCAAATATATTGCTAGCAGGGGCAAAACTAAAAGGAGGAAAGCGGGAAGGAGGAAAACTGCACACTAAAATGAACATTAGCGCTTTAGAGTTAAGTAAAAACATAGGGTTAAAGTTATGTTTAGTTCTGGAGTTGAGTTGTGTTTAGGAAAGGGTTAAAATTAATATAAAAGTTGTGGTGAGCAGTTTCTCTCATTCCCTCTTTCCTCTTTTGCACTTTTCCCGCTTTTGGTTTTGCCCTAAAAGCAGTGCAACATTTTTAGTTTACTATTAAACCACTGGTTTTACACTACGATTAGAATTGCAAGAAAGAGGAAATTGTATTTAATTTATTGAAGTATGAAGCAATATTAGCGCAGGAATTCAATTAATTAATCCTTAACCTTTCAAAAGGCGTTTCGCGTTAATCGAGCCGTCAATCACTTCCACGCTATTCACGTTGCCAAATAACACTCGAAGGCCGCGAGTTAATCCTGGGCAAACTCTCTACGTGTGTTGAGTGCTTTGCCGAACAAAAGTTTGCCTTAAAACAGTCCATTAAACGGAAAAGTGGCCAAGAAAACAAAGCGATGTTAATCCCTCGGATTAAAACGCAAAAGCAACAAACAGGATCTTCAAGGAGCGCGGATGAATCGTATGAATCGGATGAATTCTCTCCAGTAGCATCGGTAGACCATCTTCACAATGGCTTATGAAGTAGCAAAATTGGCGGAGTGCGGTCAATCGTTATGTGTTATTTTTTTAAACTAAGACGCAATTTTCGACTGTTTTTGGGACCAATTTTATCCGCAGCCAATTTTATCGGCAATTCAATTCACAAAAAACTGTGGCAAGGATTTCCAGCAAAACAGGAGGCAATAAAATAACAAAATTTATCTAGTTTGGTACATCTCTGTAAAAAAAATAAATACAAAAGAGTTAACTTGTAACATAACTGCAACAGTAGGAAATATATGATTACTATGGCTATATTATAACAGTATACTAGGCCTACTTTATTTAATTTTTGCCTCAATTATAAAACTGTGCTTTTGAGTAGTGCCTAAACCTTAAATAGTAATATTTGAACTTAATTGTCCACCATACTTTAATTGCGCTATCTAAACTTCCTTCATTGCCCCGGTTAGATCACTGGGTTGCCGTTGTGGGATTGAAACCAACCGAGAAGTGTTCAGTTGTGCTATTGGAAAATTACCCAACGCACAGTTCTTAAACCAATGAATTACTGGATTAAGCAAAAACTGTAGCAATGTTCCACCATAAACAACACACTTGAAAAATCGATTTTATATTTAAATTTGATATTTAACTTTAAGCAAGACACCTGAATATTCGATTTAATTGCAAATATGACGTAACTAAGCCTGTTAAACGAAGCCATTGCAATGCGGTATATTTCAAAAACTTTTTAGTTGGTCCTGTAATTCGGTATGGAAAACGTTGTTTACCGAACACTTAATCGGGTTGTGGTTGATTTAATATCTCATCAAACATTTCTGGACCAGCTCACTAGTGTCGGGTCCACCGGCGGAATATAAAAGTTTCCACGCAGTATGCTGAAAATAAAGATTTAAGGCTTCACTTAATTATACCAAAGAGTTAATCAATTTAGATACTATAATGTAATCCAGCTGAACAGCTTGGTGTGTTAGTGCATTGCCTTTCAGCCGAAGGGTTACAAACTAGTCGAAATGACCTTGCCATGTGATGAGTTCGACCGTGTATTCTTGGGGATAAATACAGAAGACCAAACTAGACATTAGGGCTTCGAAACTAAGCCCGGTAAAAAAGTCCAAACTAGACAGGTGGCTGGTTAAATCTTTATCCTGGATGCTTAATATACATGCAAGTGTCAGTGGGCAAGGCACTTTGATCCAAAAACCCAAACCAATAGAATCCGGTGGTACACAAATATATCGAGAACGGCATAGTCTAATACACATAGTCATGGTAATTGGACCGTGGGTGTGAGGTATCTACGATTAGGGTGACAATTTCCCCAGCACACAATTGTTCTACCTTGCATAAATATATCACTGGGGATTTCCCCCACCTGAAAACTGACCCATTCATTGTACAGATACACTTAGTTTAGGTTAGTTTATTTTATATTTCCACGAGGAAAACACGAAGCAGGACCTTTGAAAAAAAATTGGAAAACCGGAAAAAACGGCAAAACGACAGTCACTTAACTCTTTCACTCCCGGCCAAATGCATTAATTCAAACATGCTGTCCCGCAGTGTTTTTTACAATTTTTAGTCATTTTCAAATTAGCACAGTTTTTCTAAAGTTTATGCTATGATTTAATATTTAGTATGGTTGGAAAGATAATTTATCCCTCTTTTAAAAAAACTGCACATCTAAAATCTACCTCTAATAAAGAATATATTATGTAAACTTTAGTGAACACCACTTTTTATGCAAAGAAAATTCTGCTCGACTTTGAAAAATTTGAGGTGCACTGACAAACGAAATACTCACTTATTATTGGAATGCCCAAATGATATAAAAATTTGAATGTAGATTGTCTAATAGTTTTTGTACTCAGGAAAATTCGAACTGTATTTCTATCTTCAGTAGTTTTTTTACTATTTGTAATTGAAATTTCCCGTTTTCTGACTATATTATGAAAACTTGAACCAAAACGCATTGAAGTTTTTAGTTTTGTAGAACTAAAATAGTAAAAAGTATAAAAAAGAACAGTGAAGGAAGTGTAAAAAGGGCATACAAAACCAAACAAACGCAAATACTATATCCAATATTCTTCAAAGCAGGGCACACCGAACTAGCTAGTCTCGCCGCCTTTTTCTTTATCGTGCGCTCAGCAGGCCCAGCTGGATTCATGCTTTGGTGAACACGAAGCATAAACGCCTGCTGCGAAAACGTCACCAACGCTCTCCTTTTTTTCTCAACGGCACGAAATTCACAGAGAATGTAAAGAAAGACTTGCTTGACAAAAAGAGCTTCTTTGCAAGTTAACACGACTCCTATTGGCTGAGTTAGTCACGTGTAAATTCGTGTAAAATCGATAGAAATAAGAGGCGAAGCCTTGAAAAAGAAAGGCTATCACTCCTCGCATTTTTAATATTTCTCCACGATAATCACAGAGAATAAAATATAGGGTTTCCTTGATCGAATGAGCCATAGCTGAGGTCTCTACCATTACGCATTGCGGAGAAATCGTTTTTTAGATTTGTATCCATTTATGGACAGACGGGATACCATGTTTTCCCACCAACTCGCCATATATGGCGAGTTGGGAGGGAAAGAGTTAACACTGTAGTTTCTTTTAAACATATCATAGGGAATTTCCCCACCCAAAAATGACCCATTCATTTTACAGATACACTTACCGCTATAATTTCGTTTAAATATATCACTAGGAATTTTTCCACCTAAAAACTGACCCATTCACTCAACAGATACACTTACCCTGGAATGAGGGATCTCACCAGCCGACCTGTCACCGCGCTGCCGAAACCCAGCCCCCGGGACTCCGTATCCTCGAACGATTCCTCCCCAAGGTCCCCACGCGCCCGGACCGCCCCACCGGGGTACAAAACAATGCCACCGATAAACAAGACCAAAAAGGTAATCGCGAGTCAGCACTTTGTGAGTAAAATACGAACGTAAAAGTTTCGATATGCAATTTCCAGTGAATGGGAAAACCAAGGGGGTTAACACACGGGCGATCGTTAGATCACCTCGCGCCCACCGTCGGGTTATTGTAGTTATTGCAGTGTGTTGTGTATGATTCACACGTTCCTTTAATTTATCAGAACCCAGTAGGTCGCTGGGTACAGGCAATGTCGGTTAAGTGCCTTGCCCAAGGACACAACCGACTAGCCATCAGCTACCAGTTTCGCTCCTGCAACCTTTCGGCTAAAAGGCGACACACTTAACCATTAGAATGATCTGTCGGATAAATCAAAGTGGTCTGATATCGGAACCCTGGCAGGAGAATGACCATGGGGTGGACAGTTGGTCAGATGGGACAAGACTTGGGTCTTGCTCTTGGGATCAACGCATCCAAGCGATTAGTTTAAGGGATTATTCGCCTTTTGGTCGAATGTTGAAGAAAACTGGTCGCTAATTTGTTGTGTCGTTGGGCAAGGCACTTGACCTTGCCTGAACCCCGTGGAATGATATGATCTAGCAAATTGAAAGAACGTGTCTATCATACACAACACACTGCAAAACTCTGGTAGCCTGATGGTGGTCGCGAGGTAATCTCACGATTAATTGTGTAATGGCGCCCCTTGCGTTTTTATTCACGGGGATAAACATGAAATATCGTAACACTTGGGGTATTCACAATGTTATCAAAAAAGGAGCAAAGTAGAGTGAATGTGTAATGTTCATATAGCCGGATGACTGCCTTATGCAATACACCATTAAATAGAAAAACGATGGACAGTTATCACACTGGCATTCATCAGATTACCTTGCCTATTCATAAGGAATATTTCTCACACAAGTACTCATCAGGTGCCCACCCTCGCATTACTAGAGTTATTGCAATGTATTAGACCGATTAAACGTTTATTTTTATGGTAAAACCTATTAAATCACTGGGTTTATGCTAATTCCGCTAGAAAACCCATCCACGGACACAGCCGTTTTACCGAACCAAGGCTCCGAACCCAAGGTGGCCTGGTCACTAAGACCGTTTTGGATAGGAGTAGGTATGTATCGGTCGCGTTAACCATTCGGCCACACGACCGTACCCAGAATACAACCTACTAATCATTGATCGAAACAACGCTCTTACTCACCTGTGGTAACCGGCTGCATTTTTATTCCAGTTGATTACGCTCAACTTCCGCCAAATGACGCCGTGGTGTAGGGACATGTATCGCTGGTTCACCCCGGACCCGGCCCAGGGTGTCTGGCATGACAACCAAGACGTGGATAGATACCGCAGGGAGGCGCTAGGGTCACGACTGCCAGCCCAAAAAATCTACCACATTCAAACCGGTCTGATGCCCAATTACTCTGGATATGTCCCAGGTATGATATTGCTTAAACTAATAGAAAAAAAAATATGTAAAAAATGGGAAATTCAAGGGGAGGTATTATACTGACTTTTTATGCTGAATAGTCAAATTTATACTGAATAGTCAATTAACCTCGCACCCACCGTCTGGTTTCTGGACCACCAAACTTACAATTCAGACGTTCAATCTAAAACGATATACACTGCATTTTGTACCATCCTTATCTTGTACATAACTTCGTTTTATCCACCCAGGTCAGAAATTTCGCTACGGCAAAACCTGGGCGCGTGAGACGGTGAACTCGAACAGGATAGGAGTCGCACGACCTTGGGAATCGACATCTTTCTTTCAAGACCGACCCATCGGAGCATAATGTCCCTTTGGGACAAACAGCATCGTATCCACAAATGCCATTCACCGCAATAATTTGACAACTAAATTCCACTGTTAAAAGGACTGTTATATTTTATCCCACTGGCCTTTGTTGTCTACATAGTTTTTTTTAATAGGACATGTTTAAATACTTTTTTTTGAATAGGCTGTTATGATATATTGTAGTCGCAATTCAAGAACGTTTAATGAACGTTTTAGTTTTTTAGAATCTTTAGCATAATGGCCGTCTTGTAGGTCTACTTATTTTATATTAAAGAATTATCTTTGATAAAAACCGTTGCATGATTTCACATTCCTCATGAGTATATTGACTTAATAAAATAAATAAATATAAATACGT
This sequence comes from Ciona savignyi, assembly GCA_000149265.1. Taxonomy (NCBI): domain Eukaryota; kingdom Metazoa; phylum Chordata; class Ascidiacea; order Phlebobranchia; family Cionidae; genus Ciona; species Ciona savignyi. The sequence continues at coordinate 245,600 of CH002094.1, read as the reverse complement.
AAATATACGGCAAAACGAACAGTCGTTAAAATACGTCATTAAAAAAGGATATCATTTAATAAATATAGCGGACACTAACTTAAAACCTAAGCAAAATAAAAATACTAAGCAAACAAAATTTAATTAAGCCAAAAACAATCTAAAGCCCTGAAAAAGAGTGTGCGGTAAAGCGCGACCAGTACTGAGGGGGAGCCAGCTTTAGGAGAAGGTGTGGCCCGAAAGCGTGGACCAGAGTGAAAAAAGAAAAAAAACGAAAACAAGAATATCGGCGCGCAGCCTAGCACGTGCTGCTTTTAACCGTACTAAAAATTTGTGAATCTCCACCATTGTTACACAGCAAAACATTACCTTAAACACCCGATGACTAAGGGGTACCACTCATCGAAACCGGACGAGCATAGAGATCCATTTAATCGGTGGAACTTCATATATTTTTCCAAGAAAGAAAAGCAATGTTGTACTGTTATGTGGCCAAATGATTAACGCGACCGCTACATATAAGACCTAAATTTGTACAAAAACTTGGTGACGATCCCATTAGGCGTGAGCCCGATAAAAAATAAAATAAATAAAAAAAATTAAAGGTTAAAAGTGCTACATCCTATAACTGTTTATGAAAATGGATCTAACAGTCTCTTATTCAGACGAATATTTTCCAGATAAGATTTTTGTTCCAATATGGTACAAGGTAGAGCAATTTTTCGTTAAAAATGCAGGATAAGGACGTGGTATATCTTCCGACCGGTTAGTCTGGTGGTTTAGTGCGACACCTTTCAACCGAAAGTTTGCAGGTACGAAACTGGTCGTTATAGCTAGTTGGTTGTGTCCTTGTGCAAGGCACTTAACGGAAATTGCCTGAATCTAGCGGATTAATGGGTTCTATCAATTTAAAGAAAAAAAACAAACATGAATATCCTATCTTGAAATCATTATTATACGAATGATTATAATATGGATAGGCCAATACAGGCCTAGTCGTTTGGGAACAAAAGAGATATTACGCACTACCCATTTTTATTATTTCGAAAAGTGCATTTGGTGAACTGAAAATGCAGTATGTTACAAAAAATATTTTCTCACAAATATATTTTTTTGTCCGAGTAACTAAAGTATCGATTAGTTTGCAAAACAATCCACCTGCGTAAGTATACGACCGCGTTTTTCGCCTTGCCCCTTAAATGATTGCCGTGTAGTTATTGTACCAAGCACACCTTGCAGTGAGAGGTCGAAAAAACCCAAACGAAATCGCAACTCACTGTCGGTAGATCCTGTAGCCAGAAGCATGCTTTCAGTTGGAAAGGCGACCATGGAATTGCAACCGTTGAATACGAAAGGAGACGAAAAGCAAAAAAGGAACTCCCTGTAAGTATATATCACAAGATTAAATCGTGCTTCAATGAAATAATAGTCCGATCGGTTAGTCTGGTAGTTTAGTGCGACGCTTTTTGACTGTAAGGTTTCAGGTTCGAAACTGGTCGCTAGCTAGTCGGTTATGTCCTTGGGCAAGGCATTTAACGACATTGCCTGAACCTAATGGAATGATGGATTCAACTAAATTGAAGGAACGTGTGTATCTATATATAACATACTGTAATAAGTCCGGTAACCCGACGGTGGGCGTGAGGTGATCTGACGATTGCCCATGTGATAACCCCATTGGTTTTCCCAATAACTGGGATAAACAAAAATATTCTATCCCTATCCTATAACAATTTAGTATTTAGACAACTTGTACAATATACGTCTAAGGCAATGTAAGATTCGCCTGGATTTACACCGGCTTTTAAACTGCATGGTGTCAGTTGGAGAAAACTAAAAGGAGAAAAAGTGGAAAGGGGGGAGGGGGGACTGCACATTAAAATGACGATTATGACATTAGAGTTAGTTTTAAATATGGGGCTAGTGTTAGGGTTAGTTGTGGGGTCGAGATTAGTGTTTAGGGTAGGGTTTAAATTAATTTCCGTAATTTGAGTGAGCAGTTTTCCTCCTTCCCTCTTTCACTACTTTAAGTGTTGCCCTGTCAGTTTGTAATAAATAATGATATTGCTTCTTAAGCAACTGTATAGATTTGCTAAATTCTAAAAACTTATAATCACTGTTGTTCGCGCAGCTAGCTTTTATTTCAAAACAGCCTAATAAAAGTCGGCGAAAATTTTTACCAATATGACCTATTTTACCCACTTTTTAATTATCTTTAATAGATGGTCAAGGGTTAAATTGAAGTGCTTATTTGGCAAACATCCATCGTTAAAAATTTTTGTTGCTGGAGCTAAAACTGTTGGAAAATCAGGTAACTTTTATATTATTATTTTGTTGGAAAATGAGATTAAAAAATACCATGTAGAGCATAATAAACTACCCAAGAGTTAACCATAAAGCCTATTTAGTTACTTGATGTTATTGGACTTGGTATGATTTAATAGAGTATTAGAGGGAGCAAAGTAAATTCGTCATTTGGTGAGAATATTCTTGTTTTATCCATTAGAATAAGATAAAGCAAAGGATCGTCAGCTTACCGCCTGCCCATCGTCCGGTTCACAGAGTTATTATATTGCGGTGTGCATGAATGTGACTTTTCTTTAATTTTAGTAACAGGAGGTTTCAGCTAAGTGCCCATAGCCACGGACACCACCTCTTGTCGGCGATTAGTTTCAATCCCACAACCTTTGGGCTGTCTGCAGACCACTAACGCTCCTACCAATTGAGCTTACTTGAGATACCAGCAATAGTGTGATCTCAGTTTTTGAAGACGCCAATATATAGTGTCAAGGAGATTGTTTATATTATTATTGGGTTAATATAGCCTATACTGAGATCTGCTAAACTTAAAATTACCATTTTCAAAGTATGCCTTTATGCCTAAAAATAAAACCGAGCATGTTATTAAATACTGTGCAATTTAGCTTTGCTTGTACGTCTTCTCACCCGACGTTTCATTGGAGAATACATAACGGGTCAAAATACTACGTACAACCTCACAACTCTGTCAAATCAGCAGATCACATTTCACGATACCAGTTGCCCATTGGTAAGTTGTTTATGGTCACCATTTTGAATAAGTAAAGTTGCCGCTTTGGTGTAGGAGAGTACCTTACCTTTACTAGGGGCGAGTCCACGACAGTTTTACACTTTTTAACCAGTAGTGAGCGTATAAGGTTGTGTTTAACATGCGTTCATTGGCGGTAAGCAGTATATAAAATAAAACATTCGATAAAACTAACTCAAAAAATTGCACCCCGCCGGTAGTATATCGAAAAATGGGCGGGTAAACAGTTTTAAGCGGGAGGTGTAACAGCAAAATGTAATTTTATTAAAAATAGTCACGAGGCCATCACGTGGTAAACAACGCACATCCGGGTATAAGATAAAATAAAAATAGCACAGGGACCTGGAATGTTTACCGATACCCGGTAATAAGGGCCCCTTAGGAGCTAAAACACAAATAAGGGCATCTGGAAATATTATAAAACAGAAGTATTTTCCAGCTAGAAATAACTTCACATGCAAACGAAGTAATTAATTGCACACCTGCCGGATTGCTCGTTAAAACACCGTTGGCCCAATATTTGCACTACACTAATTGCCAAAATCAATATACAGCTGACCTTATTATTTAAAATAACATTTCTCCAAAATCGAATAGTTTAAATAGGCCGTGATTTTTATTTATATTTGATACATTCTCCCAGACCTGATCCAAGCTTTATATATCCACTCGCCTGGTTGTGCCAATTCAGGTATGCGGTTTCAATTTTAGAAAACAAAACTAAACAAATAACGGCCTTGTGGCCAAATGGTTAGCGCGACTGATACATATACCGACTCTTATACAAAAAACGGTCTTGCATGGTGACGAGCCCATCATGGGTTCAAAACTTGGCTCAGTAAAAAAAATAAAAACAAGACTAAAAAAGAAAGGCCTTGTGGCCGAATGGTTAACGTGATAGACTGATATAACGTTTCCTAAATTTAAGTCGTCTTAGTGACGAGCCCAGGGAGGTTTTAAAACTTAACCCGGTAAAAAAAGAGAGTAATAAAGTACAGTCTTGTGGACGGGTTAAAACTTGAACAGGCGTTCAACCAACTATTCTTCATATCCAGCGATGCATAGAGGTTTATTAAGTGGTTGTATGGATGTGATAGGATAGTATATTCATGTTTATCCTCGTGAATGGCGCCCACCGTCGGGTTACCGGAGCTATTGCATTGTTTTGTGTATGATTTAAAGTGTCTTGCCCAAGAACACAACCGATTAGCTAGCAACTAGTTTCGAACCTGCAACCTTTGAAAGGCGTCGCACTAAACCACCAGACTAACCGACCGGACGCGAATGGTTAATAAAGAGTATAGAAGCGCAGTGCGTGAAAAAAATTAAGATAAAAAAAGTTACACAACACGTCATATTTTAAAGTGAACATACTGGGTGGTAATCACCCTCAATCTTTTCTTGTACATTTTGTTTATTTGCTGTTTAATGGACAACCGATTTTCTTGCAATCTTATATATTAACGCTAGTGCAATTACTTCTAGCAAGTGAGCTATTTTCGCAATTTAGATACACAATTAATTCCATGTGTTTAAACTGTTTTACTGTTCAGGACAATGCTGAAATCCAGATTATCAACGACTTGGCTTTGATCGACGAATGTGACGGAATGGTAGTGGTGTATGCGGTGTGCGACCGGGCATCGTTCGACTACGCCAATACCTTTATTACCTCGGTGCAGAGTTCTTTAAAGCTTGTAAAGGTGAAAAAAGAAATGCCGATTCTATTGCTGGGAAATAAAGCGGACATGGAGGTTTATCTAGTATAACAATTAAAAATGTTAAATTATCGTTAGTCAGGTGGTTTAGTGCGTCGCCTTTTAGCCGAAAGGTTGCAGGTACGCAACTGGTTGCTAGCTAGTCGGTTGTATTCTTGGGCAAGGATGACATTGTACCTGCAAGCCATCGGCTGAAAGGCGACTAACCCACCCGACTAATCTGTTCGTCCGGCCCGGTGGTCTAGCGGTTAAGTGCGTCGCCTTTCAATCGAAAGGTTGCAGGTGCGAAACTGGTCGCTAGCTAGTCGGTTGTGTCCTTGCCTTGGGCACTTTACGGACATTGCCTGATCCCAGCGGATTAATGGGTTCTACCAAATTGAGGAACATGTCTATCATATACAAAGGAACGTGTCTATCATATACAACACACTGCAATAGCTCCGGTAACCCGACGATGGGCGCGAGGTGATCTGACGATTGCCCGTGTGATAACCCGCCTAGGTTTTCCCATTCACGGGGATAAACATGAATATCCTATCCTATCCTGTCAGGCAGTATTGCTGTGTAATGTGGTGAGGATTTGTGCATGGTTGGAATCAGATATCTTGCTAGAAAATTCGTTTGTTAGGATAACCGAACCGAGGCATTGTAGTGTGTTGGCAGTTTTATTTTGGTATGAAATAAATTATGGTACAACTTTAAATAGGGAAGACTTCACACTAAAATAAAGACATGTGCCTTAGCGTTAAAATTACAATTATGGTTAGATCTTGAATTTTAATTCTGGGGTGATGGTTAGTGTTTCACCTTTCTTCTTACCCTTTAGTTCATTTGCCCGAAGGCTAATGTTGCCTTTAAACCAATGTTTCTATACAGAGAAGAAGAGAAGTATCGTCATCCCGGGCTCTTCAGGCAACACTGCGCTACAAAACCCCGGTACTGCTTGGCGAGGTTTCGGCGGCGGTAGACTATGACAAAATATTCGAATATTTCAACGAGTTTATCGAACGTGTGACAATTGAGAAATTGCAACCGGTGAAACGAGAAGAACCTGGGACGGCGTCTAAACGTTTAAGCTTAAAACCTTGGCTTCAACCTAAACACCCGGTACGAAAGACTGCGCGATCCTTCAGCATGTTTTGACCTTTTTATACATTATATGGGCTAGATGTGTTCGTTGTTCCGTGTATTACTGTAATCGTTTTGTCTCACACACCATATATGCACTCATGGTGTTTTTCAAGCACTGTATAAAATACGTAATTGAGTATATATTAGTTGTAATATGATATGTGGAAGTAGAAACACAATTTTATTGCTAGCTAAAAAGAATGTGTGCACAGTAATGAAAAACATTAATGACAGTGATGGGATTTAATTTTTTTTAGAACAGGTTCTCTTTGGTATCGTATTTACTAATAACAGGTTCCCTAAAAGGACTAAGGTATGTAAAAAATCAAAAATCCGATAGGTAATTATCCCTGCGTTCGACCGAACCCATGCCAACCGAGTTCTTGAATCCGTTCACTGACTAATGGTTTTAATATTTAATATCACGCCAAATTTTGATCCTAAATTTGTGAATATTTAACCCTAACATGTGAAAATTCAACATCTTGGACCCTCAAAACTGAGACCAATTACAACTAAAAACTTTTATAACTGAGTTCCTCTTAACTGAGAGTCCTACATTTTTTCAGTCGGGCGAGGATTTAAATTTAACTAGAGAGTGTCAACCACGTGTTTAACCACCACTATTTGTAAACCACATGTTGTAGGCCATATACTCATGCTACAGGGTCCCTAACCACAATTTGTATTTTATACACTGAGTATATGTATAGTTTGTTTCTGCAAGCATAAACGCATGGGTCCCAGAGTTATCAAGCCAAACTTCTTTTCCATGTGTAGTTAAAAAAGAATAAACGTCTTAAATTTACGAACATTTTCACCACAAATATTTTAAATTAAACCTTCTTTTCAAGCGCTGAAGTGAAATGAAGCTAAATTGCCAAAACAGCCCGATTTAGTTTTTCATGTGTCAAGGAATTCCCCTAGGTTTAGTAGATAAGTTTCTGTTTTTACATATGTGGGTCATGTTATGTAACAATTCCTAAAGTTTTAATCTGATTTGTCGACTGCTTGTCTTATTTGTCAGTGCGATATGGCATGCCAGTCACAAACATAATTCAGGAACATATCGTCGTTTTTAACGTAATTACCCCAAGTAAATATTTTCTTTTTTTTAATTGGCACAAAGTGTCTAATAGTCCAACATTTCGCCAAATCTGATCAAAATTAGAGCAGCCGTTCGAGCGCTATATGCCCCAAAAAGCTAATTTATTGGAAAACAAACCTTAACGTCTCAGGGGAATTCCCCTGGATTCATTACCCAAAATTTTGGTTTCTTCGTATCTAAACCATGTTCTCTTACAAATGTCAAATTTTCATTGCGATTTCATTATTTCTTTTGGCAGATGTCGGGGCGACATGGCATGCTTGTCACAATCATGATTTGAGAACAAAATCTTATTTTTAGGGTATTTCCCTAAGTACTTTTTTTATTTCTTCTAAGTGTTAAATCAGTGACTTATGCACTTACATTCTAGAAAATCTCATTTAAATTGAAGCAGCCGTTCAAGCGCTATGCCAAAAAAAGTCAACTTTTTTAGAAAAAAATACCGTTTTGGTTTTTAACGTCCCAGGGAAATTCCCCTGAATTTATCACCCAAAATTTTGGTTTTTGCATATCTAGACCATGTTGTCTAAAACATGTTAAGTTTTTATTGTGATTTCATTAGTCTTTCTGGTAGATGTCGTGGCGATATGGCATGACTGTTACAATCATGATTATAGAACAAAATCTTATTTTTTAGGGTATTTTCCCCAGGTAATTTTTTTATTTCTTTTAACTGTTGAATCAGTGCCTAATGCAATTACATTCCAGAAAATCTGATTTAAATTGTAACATCCGTTCAAGCGCTATGCCAAAAAAAGTCAACTTTTTTAGAAAAAAATACCGTTTTGGTTTGTAACGTCACAGGGGAATTCCCCTGGATTTATTACCCAACATTTTGGTTTCTGTATATCTAGACCATGTTGTCTAACAAATACCAAAGTTTGATTGCGATTCCATTTTTCCTTCTGGTAGATGTCGGGGCGACATGGCGTGCTTGTCACAATCATGATTTGAGAACAAAATCTTATTGTTTAGGGTATTCCCCTAGGTAATTTTTTTATTTCTTCTAAGTGTTAAATCAGTGACTAATGCACTTACATTTCACCAAATCTGATTCAAATTGGAGTTGTCGTTCAAGCGCTATGCCCAAAATAGCTATTTTTCTAGAAAAAAACACCGTTTTGGTTTTTAATGTCCCAGGGGAATTCCCCCTGGTTTTATCTCCCCAAAATGTTGGTTTCTGTTCATCTAGACCATGTTGTCTAACAAATGGCGAAGTTTCATTGCGACTCTATTCTTCCGTCTGGTAGATGTCGGGCCGACATGCCATGCCTGTCAAGCGTTTGACGAATAAAAAAAAAAAAAAAAAAAACGGACAAAAACAATATGTGTCCCATTTTTCCAAATGGGACCCATAATTAAAGCAGCCGTTCAAACGCTATGGCCCGAAAAGCTATTTTTTAAAAAAATAACCGTTTTGGATTTTAACGTCTCAGGGGAATTCCCCTAAATTTATCACCCACAATTTTTTACTGCGTATTTAAACCATGTTGTCTAACAAATGACCAAGTTTTTATACTATTCTATTATTCCTTTTGGTAGATGTCAGGGCGTTATGCCATGCCTGTCACAATCATAATTTGAGAACAAAATCTTTTTTTAGGGTATTTTCCTAGATAATTTTTTTATTTTTTCTAATTGTTGAATTAGTAGGTAATGAACTTACATTCCACGAAATCTGAATCAGAATTGAAGCAGCCGTTCAAGCGCCATGCCCAAAAAAGCTACTTTTTTTAGAAAAAAATACCGTTTTGGTGTTTAACGCTCCCGGGGAATTCTCCTGGATTTATCCCCCAAACTTATGGTTTCTGTTCATCTAGACCATGTTGTGTAACAAATACCAAAGTTTAATTGCGATTTCATTTTTCCTTCCGGTAGATGTCGGGGCGACATGACGTGCTTGTCACAATCATGATTTGAAAACAAAATGTTATTTTTTAGGGTATTTACCTAGGTAATTTTTTTATTTCTTTTAAGTGTTAAATCAGTTACTAATGCACTTACATTTTACCAAATCTGATTCAAATTGGAGCTGCCATTCAAGCGCTATGCCCAAAAAAACTAGTTTTTTAGAAAAAAATACCGTTTTGGTTTTTAACGTTCCAGGGGAATTCCCTTGGTTTTATCTCCCAAAATTTTAGTTTCTGTTCATCTAGACCATGTTGTCTAACAAATGGCAAAGTCTCATTGCGATTCCATTTTTCCTTCTGGTAGATGTCGGGGCGACATGCCATGCCTGTCAAGCGTTTGACGAAAAAAACGAAAAAAAAACAAAAAAAAAAAAAAACGGACAAAACCAATATGTGTCCCAATTTTTCAAATGGGACCCATAAATACTTGATTGGCTCGTCACCAAGACTGTTTTTTCATGGAAATGGTATTTGTATTAGTCGGGTTAAGCACACGACCAGCACACGACCGTGTCGACCCTTATAACTTACGACAAGATCCTTTAAAAGCAAGGAATTCTGAAAAATAACAATTTATTTTTGGGAAACGAGCAATTAACCTTTTTGTAGTTGCAATTGTTTAACCATACTTAAAACAATTGAAGGCATTCAATCTGAAACAAAATCATTGCAATACTAGAGAGTGCCAACCACGTGTTTAACCACCACTATTTGTAAAACACATGTTGTGTAACATCTCTATAGTGCCTTTTAATTTCACATCGTTTGATGCTGATGGTGCGACGTCCTTGTTTGCCCCTGATAATAGATCGGTCATTCCCACAAGGTCGTGACGTCACAACACGCCTTTATTTATTGCCTCGATTCCTCATTTCCTTCTTTTTATTGTGTTAGTACTGAATTTGCTAGTAACGAAACGCTTATACTGAACCTAAATGATATTTTCTACCGAACCTAACTGTACTTACCTGCAAGCTAATCAGTTGGTAAGTTGTCATGTTATTCTTTAAGCACTGATTTACTGACAATAATTTGATTGTATTTATTTTATTTATAGAAAACCGCCATTAAAGACCATAAAAGAATCGTGCGCGTTTGGCTGATTAACGACAGACATTCGCGTTGATAGTAATCAACGCAGCACTAGTGTGATTCTGGGCGGAGTGCAGGTCGCCCACAAAAAATAATCTACATGTTGTATGCCATATATTTATACTACAGGGTCCCTAACGACAATGTGTATTTTATACACTGAGTACGTAGTTTGTTTCTGCAAGCATAAACGCATGGATCCCATAGTTATCCAAACAAACTTCTTTTCCAGGTGTAGTTAAAAAAAGAATAAACATCCTAAATTTACGAACATTTTACCACATATGTTTTAAATTTAAATCTTCTTTTCAAGCGCTGCAGTGAAATGAAACTAAATTCCCAAAACATCCCGATTTAGTTTTTTTATAGTTTCTGGGAATTCTCCTAGGTTTAGTGGATAAGTTTCTATTTTTACATATGTGGGTCATATTATGTAACTATTCCTAATGTTTTAATCTGTTTTGTCGACTTCTTGTTGGAGATGTCAGTACGATATGGCATGCCTGTCACAATCAAAATTCAGGAACATATCTTCGTTTTTAAAGGAATTACCCCAAGTAAATGTTTTTTTTTTACTTTTAATTGGCACAAAGTGTCCAATGGTCTTACATTTTACCAAATATGATCAAAATTAGAGCAGCCGTTCCAGCGCTATGCCCCCAAAAGCAAATTATTAAAAAAAACCTTTTGGTTTTTAACGTCTCAGGGGAATTCCCCTTGATTCATTACCCAAAATTTTGGTTTCTGCATATCTAGCCCATGTTTTCTTACAAATGTCAAATTTTTATTGCGATTCCATTACTCCTTTTGGTAGATGTCGGGGCGAATTGGCATGCTTGTCACAATCATTATTTGAGAACAAAATCCTATTTTTAGGGGATTTCCCTAGGTAATTTTTAAATTTATTTTCAGTGTTAAATTAGTGACTAATGCATTTACATTCCACCAAATCTGATTCAAATTGTAACTTCGGTTCAAGCGCTATGACCAATTAAGGCTATGTTTTTAGAAAAAAATAGCGTTTTGATTTTTTAACGTTCCAGGGGAATTCCCCCCGATTTGTCACCCACAATTTTGGTTTTTGCATATCTAGACCATGTTGTCTAAAACATGTCAAATTTTCATTGCGATTCCCTTACTCTTTCTGGTAGATGTCGAGGCGACATGGCATGCTTGTCACAATCATGATTTGAGAACATATCCTATTTTTTTGGGTTTTTCTCTAGGTAATTTTATCATTTCTTCTAAGTGTTAAATTAGTGACTTAATGCACTTACATTCCACGAAATCTGATTAAAATTGTAACTTCCGTTCAAGCGCTATGTCCAATAAAGGCTATGTTTTTAGAAAAAAATAGCGTTTTGATTTTTAACGTTCCAGGGGAATTCCCCTAGATTTATTACCCAAAATTTTGGTTTCTACATATCCAAACCATGTTGTCTAAAAAATGTCCAATTATCATTGCGATTCCATTACTCCTTCTGGTAGATGTCGGGGCGACATGGCATGCCTGTCACAATCATGATTTCAGTACAAAATCGATTTTTTTAGGGTATTTCCCTAGATAAATTTGTTATTTCTTCCAACTGTTAATTCAGTATGTAATACACTTACTTTTCACCAAATATGATTTAAATTGGAGCAGCCGTTCAAGCGCAATGCCACAAAAAGCTAAATTTTTCATAAAAAATACTGTTTTGGTTTTTAACCTCCCAGGGAAATTTCCCTTGATTTATTACCCAAAATTTTAGTTTCTGCATATCTAGACCATGTTGTCTAACGAATGGCTAAGTTTCATTACGATTCCATTATTCCTTCTGGTAGATGTCGGGGCGCCATGCCATGCCAGTCAAACCTTTGACGAAAAAAAAAAAAAACGGACAAAAACAATATGTGTCCCATTTTTCCAAATGGGACCCATAATTACAGATATATAAGTATTTTTATGTATTTCTAATGCTTTTTGGATACTATAAAAATATCTGGAATATATAGATTAATGTCTACAATATCGACGTAAAATATTACTTTTTGGTGATTTCACCAAAATGATATAGTGTTTTTATGTACACAATTTCCATTGGCTAAATGATCGTGACGTCATTAACGCGGGATATTGAATTTGGTTTTGTTTTATATTTTTTATTAAGGAAGGAAGTTTAGCTACAGCTGATGTTTGTAAATCAACGTTTTTTGTATTTTTGTTATCATATTTGTAATACATACATTTCGTTTTCTGAAAAATTGCCGAACTTATCTAGACAATTCTTGGAAAGGTTAGGTCGTTAGTTTAAGATAAGATTTTCTAGTGAATAGGAAACGCTATATATTTAAGGGGAAAACTAAAAGGAGAGGACGCAGCAAGAAAGGAAACTGCACACTAAAATGAATATTAGGAAATTATAGTTAGTTTAAAACATGGGGTTGGTTGGAGTTAAGGTTAAAATGAAAGATTATGACATTAGAGTCAGTGGTTCATTCTGTGGTTGGGATTAGTGTTTGGTGCTGGGTTTAAATTAGTTTTAGTAATTTTAGTCTGGAGTTTCCCGCTTTCCCTCCGTTTTGTGTTGCCCCTATATTTGAAAATTGACAATTGCATCTTAAACTAGGTTCCGCGGTCTTTTGGGGTTCGCGAGACAATTTTCTGGGACCGCGAAGCACCTTTCAAAAAATTAAAACGACGCTTCTCAAGGAAAAAAATTGTGTAAAATTAAGTTTTTACGCAACTTTTCTTCCAATCAACTTAACAAACTCAATTTGTCATAAAAGCTTACAGGCTACATAGGCATTTATGACATCACAAGAAGCTATTTGATGTCACATTAGTGCAATTCAAAAGTACAGAACTCCTACTATAGTAGGAAATATTAAAACTCCTATTATAGTAGGAGCAATCATTTAAAAAATGCCCAAGGTCAGAGACGTCTCGTTTTTCCCTAAGCAGTGCATCCGGGTTAATGTGTTTGTTTTAGAAATTTAACGTTGCTAAATTTTTCGTTTTACTATCCTATTTTTCGAGTAGACCGCGAGTCATTTAAAAAAATTCTAGGGGACCGTTGCATAATTTTTTAAAAACAGTTTGAGAACCGCTGTTCTAAACATTATGAATAAAAATGTGTATTTCCACCTACACTCTTATTTAATAGATCTTATTACTTTATTTCTTTTTTAAGTGGGCTTTTAAAAAATATAATACCGGTTATATAATATTCTGGTTGCTGATCTGAAATAGGTAGTTTTACCATCAAAATGGCAAGCAAGTCAAAACTAGACGAAAAGGTTCATGTTGCAGTACGATGCAGGTATACTTTTTGTTCTATTTAAATATTACGCTGTGCAGTTTATTTGAAGTAGAATACTAGTACACGTAAAGACAGGATGGATATATATATAATTATAGGGTAGGATATTCATGTTTATCACTGTTAGTAGGAATAACAAGGGGGGTTAAGACACGGCCCACGGGCAATCACCACATCACCTCGTTCCCACGTAACAACATGTATTTTTGTTTCAATCATTTTCCTATTTGTTTCAGACCCATGACAGCTAGTGAGAGGACCAGCAATATAAGAAGGGTCGTGGACTGTAACTCAAAATCCCGCGAAATCAGTGTCACCACCCATTCAAACGGCATGGGCTTATCATCGGCAAATACTTCAAAATCATATCATTTTGACAAGGTACTAATACAAAGTAATGGTATTATTGAACTAGTTTGATATTGCAATATCCACTATACATCATCAAAGCACAAAAACAGCACTATTTTATTATATACCCATTTTTTTTGAATACTTTTAGTTGGTTATGCTGTTTCTTACATAAGTGTTTTATCTTACAGGTTTTTTTTCAGATAGAAAATTTCAACTTGTAGCATGACAATGCATAAAGCTCCTGTTTTTTAATGTGCACTCTCAGATCTCTTTTACAGTATTATTTATTCCACCGGTTTAGTGCGAAGCCTCTCAGCCGAAAGGTTGCAGGTTCTGAACTGGTCGCTAGCTAGTCGGTTGTGTCCTATGAAGGCACTTAAGAGATATTGCCTGAACCCAGCGGATTAAAGGGTTATACCAAATTGAAGGAAAATGTGGATCATACACAACACATTGCAATAGCTCCGGTAACCCAACGGTGGGCGCGAGGTGATCTGACGATTGCCCGTGTGTTAACGCCCTTGGTTTTCCCATTCACAGTGATAAACAGGAATATCCTATTCTATCATATTGAATTGTTCACACACAATATTCTTCTATGACAGGTGTTTGGCCCAAAAGCTGAACAAATCGATGTCTACAAGAGCGTTGTGTCAGCCCAGCTCGATGATGTTCTGGCTGGATATAACTGTACTGTTCTCGCGTAAGTAAAGCCATATTAATTATGGGGGGGAACATATGACAAGCAATGCAACAGCATGTAGACGGTATGTCGGCCAAAAATGAATGAAGCATGGTTGGGGACGTTATGACGGGTAATATTAAAAGGAGGGAAGGCGGGAAACTGCACACTAAAATGAATATTAGGTCATAAGAGTTAGTTTTAAACGTGGGGTTGGAGTTAGGGTTAGTTCTGGGGTTGAGATTGGTATTTAGGGAAGGGTTTAAATTAGTTTCCGTAGTTTTAATATGCAGTTTCCCTCGTTTCCGCTCTTCCTCCTTTTACATTGCCCTAATTATGGTACTGTACATAACAAATCCAATAATGGTTCAAATCTAACATATCTAAGAGCATTAGCGATAAGTTACCTGTGCACAAAGCACACTAGGTAGTCAACTCAAAATTCAAGATTTCTAATTATATAAATAGATATTTTTTACAGTTTTTCATATTGTTAAAGAGAATAACAGACTAAAGATTCACATTACCAGGTGGATAATCATGTTTATCCCTAAAGTTGGAAAAACACTATAACATTATTAGTTGTCAGAATACGGCATTGCCACAGTTGGTTTAATGGAGTATCTATGATATTGTACTTGTATATTAAATAAATAGAAACATTATTTTATTTTTTCCTCAATGCAACTTAAACTCAAACGCTAGCTCAGACGGCCAATGAAGTGATTTTAACCGGCCCGCAGACTGTATTAAACCATACCCTGTAATTAAAATATTGAATACGATTCATGTAATAAGCGGCCCACCAAGAACTTTTTTCCCACATCTGGACTGCTGACTAAAGAAGTTGCCCACCCTTATGCTAGCTACTGATTTCCTACTCTACCTGTTGTCTGACTTACTATCAGTGAGCCAATGTAAAATTCAATTCTGCAGGTATGGACAGACGGGCACAGGTAAAACTTACACCATGGAAGGAGAAAGGAGCCCTAGTGAGGATTATACTTGGGACAATGACCCACGTGCCGGGATAATTCCTCGTGCTCTCAGTCAACTCTTCGATGAGTTAGATAAGGTACGGAAACTTATATCAATAACGTAGTTGTTTAAAGTAAAAAGTAATACAGACTGCAGAGTTTTTGTCGATATTTAAAATATAACCGAGCATTATGAGTATTCTTTAATTTAGAAATTAATATTTTTTAAATTTCTTTTGATAGTTTATATCAGACACGGGCAACATACGGCCTGCGGCCCCATGAAGGGTTTTTGACGGCCCACAGACTATCTAACCATACCCTGTAATAAAGATATTGAATACTATTCATGTAATAATCCGACCCACCATGAAGAGAAGTTGCTTACCACAGTTCTATATATATATATATATATATATATATTTGTGTGTGTTTTTTTTGTTTTGGGAAGGCCTCTGGTTATAAACCTAGCAGAGTATGACGTCTGACATAAGTTTCTGGTTTTAATGTAATGCTGTGCATGTGAGTCTGACGGGTTGACTTTTCTATCATACATCTATTCCTTAGTGCTGTACTGCTGTGTTGAAATGATACATTAAACTGGTACAGATTAACAAAAAAATACGCAAAGCCGAAATGTGTTTTTTTATTGTGCGTTCAAAATGTTGAAACCCATCTTACCTTTAATAAAAACGATTAGAATTTAAGAGCCCTTTGTCTTATTGTACAATAAACACCATGTTGGAGTTACCTTCACATCAAACCAACTTTTCAGTGGGGCACGGGACTTAAAAATGATAATTTAGTGATATTCCTTCAAAAGTATAATGTTTATGTGCAAATCAGGGTTTCAAGCCTACTCTAAGCTTTCTTGCCCCAGCTTACTTATTGTAGATTATTGCAACAACTTTTACACTGTTGTAGTAGATGTTCTTTGTTGGAAGGCAGCATTAGGGATTAATTCAGCGGACAATATTAATCGTTTTCATTCCATTACGCTTCACAGAGTGGTGCAGAGTACAGTGTGAGGGTTTCTCTGCTGGAAATCTATAACGAAGAGATCCACGACCTTCTTTCCCCCCTTGCCGAGCCGATTAAAATGAAAATTTATGAAGACAC
>CH002094.1:205702-221512 GCA_000149265.1 Ciona savignyi | reverse complement strand
TTTGTTACACCAGTTAATCGTTTTTCAATTAACCGTTAATCCACAGCCCTAGTTGTAACCATTAAATTGTATTCACATAAATATATATGTGTTGTTAATTTTTGTATGTATTAAAATAAAATTCTCCTTATGGGATAACTTAATCTCAAATAAAAAATATGGCTTAATGAATATGTGTGTTGTTACCTTTAGATGTTATTTAAAAAATATCTTTTGTTAATTTTCGTATGAATTAAAATGAAATATTAATAATTAATCAGTCTATTTGAAAACACTTGCATTTTTTGTAATTTAAAACGCCTGTAAAATAGAATATGCTTTACACAAATAGAATCTTTCAGTTATACTAAAATATGTCTTGCAAATAAAAAAATACAGTTTATAGTTTTCACACAAGAGATTCTGAAAACTCTTAAAGTGCGAAACATATGACTCGAATGCCTGGCTTATAAAGAATACTTTGTACACTTTAAAGTTTATAGGTATTGATTGGACCATTCAATGACTATCATCATTTTCCTCTATTATATCTGTAAAAAAAAATTCTTCTTTCACCTTGCCAAGTTAGAATTCCGAAGTTTTTCTACAGTGTATAGGGTTATAGTCAGTTATACATTATATAGTGTATAATTACTAGTATATGTAACTGCTTTAAATTACCATATCATTTACCTTAATAGCTTGGTAGGTTGTTGTGTTACATTTTAGCCAAATGGTTGTAGGATTAAGACAGTTCGTAACCTAGTTATCGGACAAGACACTTAGCAGAAATCACCCGGACCCAGTGGATTGATTGGATATGAAAAACTGTCTGTTTGAAAACATACCTAGCGTTTTTTATTTCACAACGATAAGACCTGAATATTTAACCAACCAACCCATCGGGCAACACTAAATGCAGGGAAAGAGGGAAGAAGGCAAACTGCTCACTAAAATTACGAAAACTAATTTAAACCCTCCTCTGAACACTAATCTCGACCCCAGAACTAACCCCAACTCCAACCCCATGTTTAAAACTAACTCTTTAGTCATAAAATTTTAGTGTGCAGTAGGGATGCACAAACTAGAATATCGAATCTTTCGGATTCGAATCCTTTGGGATTCGAATCCAAATATTAAGTTTATTTCGAATATTTGGATTCGAAATAATATATACACATTAAGAAACAATAGTTGCATGAAGTTCCTTTTTAATTTCCATTGTACATATTGCAGCAGCGTTGATTACAACGGATATTATAAGTATGTAATCACACTGGCCAAAAAGGTAGTCAGCGGCAGCAGGAATTTTTGACGATCTTGTTACTTTAACTCTAGTTTTTTAATATAGAATAGGGATCAATATTCTGGATTCGAATTAACTATTCTAGAATACCAAGGTATTCTAGTTTGTGCATCCCTAGTGTGCAGTTTCCTTCCTTTTCGTGTTCTCCCCCCAACCCAACTATATTTCCAGGCATTAGATGTAATGGAAACGAAACTGAATGAGGAAGCTTATGTGAAAGCTGCTTACAAAGAGCATGGAGGGAAAGTGCTGACCCAAGCAAGCCAGGTAATCCGTACTAGTGATTACCTTGATAAAACGTCGCTTTGGCATAAAGTTGTCCACTTATTTTTGTTTCATGCATTCTTTGTTTTTTTATGTGTTTAGAGTGAAGGTTTATGCACTTCTCGCAAAACAACAAAAAAGTGAAGTACATATATGTGTAAACTCTATAACAAGAGTGCAAAAATGCAATAATCACTCTATACATGTTGGTATGATATGGTTTATATTTGATTTGTACTTAAAATATTACACTATAGTTAAATTAGGGTGATTTTTAAAGCAAGTGTTCGTTCATACCCCTTCACCTGTGAAACCATCAACCGACTTAGGATAGGAGAGGATTTTTATGTTTATCCCAGTGAATGGGAAAACCAAGGGGGTTAACACACAGGCAATCGCCAGATCACCTTGCGCCCACTGTCGGGTTACCAGAGCTATTGCAGTGTGTTGTATATCATAGACACGTTCCTTTAATTTGGTAGAACCCAATAATTTGCTGGGTTCAGGCAATGCCTGTAAAGTGCCTTGCCCAAGGACACAACCGTCTAGCTAGCGACCAGTTTCATACCTGCAACCTTTCGATTGAAAGCAACTCACTTAACCGCCAGACTAACCAGCCGAACAATTGTATTCTAGATCCTGGCTACGGCTGAAAACGTGACCAGTGAGATCCAGAAGGTGCACAACAAGGTCGAACGTGCCCAAAGCGTCAACAGGGACAACCAACAATCTACGTCTGCGTTTGCTGTTTCGTAAGTCACCCCTGAAAAGTAGTATTGGTATTGATTGCTGATAATCTTGGTGTAAATTATAGAAATGTATTATTAGAGTTTGATTGGTGATCATTCAGGTAAATAATCGATATATGTGTTGTGTTCGAGATGCCAGGGGTTACAAAATCCACTTATAATGATTTAATCAATAATTATTCCGCATCAAGCAAATTGCATTCTTTGACATGTCTTCTTTATTTTGCACTAAATTCCTTTTTGCACCCTGGCGTAACAAGAAGTTTACGTTGATATTCAGCGTCGTGTGATTCCCTCCCCATTTTACTTAATTTATTACACACATTGTCCGACCGGTTAGTCTGGTGATTTAGTGAGAGGCCCTTCAACCGAAAAGTTAAAGGTTCGAAACTGGTCGCTAGCTAGTCGGTTGTGTCCTTGGGCAAGGCAAAGGCACTTAACGGATATTGCCTAAATCCAGCGGATTAATGGGTTCTACCAAATTAAAGGAACGAGTGAATCATACACAACATACTGTAATAGCTTCAGTAACCCGATGGTGGACGCGAGGTGATCTGACGACTGCCTGTGTGTTAACCCTTTTTCCATTCACTAGGATAAGCATAATTATCCTATCCATCTTTATTTTGCACTAAGTCCCCTTTTGCACCCTGGCGTAACAACAAATTTACATTGATATTTAGAACCATGTGACTCATTCCCTATTTTACTTAATCTAGCACACACATTTATGTAAATACCTTGTAATAACTACCCACTCCCCCACTAGGATTCAAGAGAACATAGACTGCTTTATATCGTCCACAATGCAAGTGTATGAGACAAACATGTCATCCATGGACCAAATCCACACCGGCTTAGGTAGGTTACATTCAGTAAATTTGATGCTTTTAAATTGAATTATATCAGTAATTTTTTGTCTTACAGTATTTTTAAGTATTATAAATTCACATTAATAGATGGGTGGATAGAATGGTATACCTTATAGCTAGGTGTCAAAACAAGAAGACTGACTAAAATCAGTAAAACTTCAAATAGGATAGCAGATAGGATATTCATGTCTATCCCCGTGAATGGGAAAACCAGGGGGTTATCACACAGGCAATCGTCAGTTCACCTCGCGCCCACCGTCGGGTTACCGGAGCTATTGCAGTGTGTTGTATTATTAAAACATTCCTTCAATTTAGTAGAACCCATTAATTTGCTGTGTTCGGGCAATGTCCAATAAGTGCCTTGCCCAAGGACACGACCGCCATGCTGGCAACCAGTTTCGTACTTTTAACCTTTCGGTTGAAAGGCGTCGCACTAAACCACCAGACTAACCGGTTGGACTGATGGGAAAATATGTAGGTGTTTGGTATTTTGGTAATTCTGGTCTATGGGAATTAATGCACATGTCATTCTTGACTTTTGCACAATCAATTATCCTTGTTTCCGTTCACAATCTGCATTCACAAAAGCTAAACTAACATGCTGTTTTGTGCAGGTAAGGTTCTTGAACAAAAGCACGAATCAGTGTCAGAAATCAAGCGCAAGATGTCCAGCTTTCAAGAACATGTAGCGACTGCTTGCCAGGTATTTCGAATGGTAGTATGAGGTTGCAAGGGTAAGGTTTATTGAGTAAACCTGTCCATAACGCCATGCATTATTGTAGTGTATGATATAACATGGATGTTTATTTCTCAAATGTTGTACATTAAAAAGGTGTCTTTGGCGACTGAAAAAGTAAAAAATATTTGTTTTTATAAATTTTGTTTCCCATGATTAATGC
Organism: Ciona savignyi; assembly: GCA_000149265.1. Taxonomy (NCBI): domain Eukaryota; kingdom Metazoa; phylum Chordata; class Ascidiacea; order Phlebobranchia; family Cionidae; genus Ciona; species Ciona savignyi. The sequence goes on along the minus strand of CH002094.1, from coordinate 217,443 downwards.
CAATAAGGCAGCCATCAAATAATTACTCAAACCACAGTAACCCCTAATGTTAAAGTTCGGACTATGCTGTATGGAGTTGTAATATAATATAAAAACGCATAGCTAGAATTATAGGTCTCATCTTAAGAAAGACATTTGGTAAATACTCCAGTTTCAAACATAATTTAGATAAAAATATGACAATTATTATAATGGATATATGCTTTTCCATCAATATTGAAGTTATTGCAATCAGTTATATCACGTCGCGGCTCCTTTAATCTTGTTCTGTGTTTTCATATTTTTTTTTTCAGGATAACCAAGAATTTCAGCTGGAACTTTCAGCAAAACTGGATGAGGAGGCTGATAATACTGAAGAAAAAACAAGCGATTTAATGGTACTTCTTTTATTTAATATTTATGGTCTCGTAAGCTGTAAAATTAGGACCAAATCGATGTTTTTTATCTATATCTATTGATTAGTTTGTGTTTCTCTAACAATGTATCCCTCTGGCGATATTTTTTTGTATTTAAACCAACAAGCAACAATGAACCCATTTTTACTTTTGGGTTGTAGGGAAATTTCCCACTGGCAACTACCCATTATGTAGCATTCATCGTCAGCCTTATGTATTTGCAACCACCACACAATATTGTGTTGTAATCTGAATAAATCTTGATTGACAGCTGTGCTTGAAAGTGGACTTATTTTGCAAGTGTTTTTTAAGCACACATCTCCCTTTCTTAGTAACTGAAATCATTCCCTAGTGATATAGTAGAATTTTTATATACACCTGTAGGCTGTAATTTTGGGTGTGAGTAACTAGTCGAAGAGTTATATAAGATTTGACTTTCGTTTATGATATTAATCATTTTAAAAGCTTAAACAATAGAAACACTTATTTGTACATTAGCTCTCTGGAGAGAAATAAATGCTGCAGTAATTAAAACAAAAATAAAGTGCAACTATTTATTAAAATCCTAAAATATTCCGCGACTAAAATGAACTCCTATAAATTTCAACCAAACAGAAATGAAATAAAATATCTCCAGATAGTAAAAAGGACGATCACAAACAAATTAATGTGTTAAATTAAATATAATTAAGTTTCAAATCTTCATTTGTCCATAGGAACTAGTACAAACGCAAGCGGAGCGCTCGCAGTCGATGTTGGACGAAGCAAAGTCGATTTCCGACAACGTTTTGGAACTTCTCGCCATCACTGAGCAATCGTCCAACCTTCAAACTAAGCTGGTATGTCGAACCAAGCTTAAACCGATAATAAAACCATTTTTACTTGTATTTAAACCAATAATAAAACCATTATATTCAAGAAATCAACCTAGCTCTGAAATATGATACTTAATTTTATTTAAACTAATGATAAAACCATTTTTACTTTAATAAAACCCATTTTTCTTGTATATAAACCAATAATAAGCGTGTTACTGTCCATTTTATGTTTTTGGCTTAAATTTTTAAGGTATCTAAAGTAAATTGGGGGTAGCAGGCTAACATCCGTATCCATAATAGCTTGGACGCTGTAGTAATGGGACTTCTATGGCCTAAATTGTCCCCTCCTGGTCTCGGTGGCTACCATGGACACGTCCATACTAATGTAATGGTATGTATCATCTGTATCATAACACATGGTTATATACAGTCTGATGGTTCATTCACGGCCGGACCCGGCCCACAGGCCATTTGTTGCCTATGCCTATGCTACAGTTAAACTTTTTTTTCAAAAAAAACAATGATATTTAATGGACCTCATGCAACCAAAAAAAACCTTCCAGACTGAACAAATGATGAAGGTGTTTGCCACCAGCAAATCGAACGTCGAATCGAATTTGGAGACTCTTAGCAGCTTAACCGATCAACTGGTCAAAAACAGAAGGTTTGGAAAACAATGTGTTTAGCACAGATAATGCTATATTAAATAAGGTCCGAATTATAGAGAATATCATAGAATGTCCTGTGTCCTTATTATAGAGAATGCTATGTCATTGGATGAAAATTATTCCAAATTGTGAATATTGTGTACTTATATCTTTGTTTATATAGTATTTAGGTACATTCATACCTTTCCTTGTTAAAATGAAGGATAGACCTGATTATCCTGTATCTTTCTCTTCTTACATACATTTCCTTCCACAGGATCAACTTGCTGAGATGCAGGAAGCGGTATGTTCTTTGTGCTTGTATTTTTGATAATGTTCTTTGTGCTTGTATTTTTGATTATGTTCTTTGTGCATATTATTTACGCCCCTTGTTTTAGTGTAAGTGTCGCTCTGTTGGCCTTTTTTGGCACTTTTTGGTGTGAAAGTTGCACTGCCCTTGCAATTAGGCATTAACTATCCCTGCCACACATGTAGGTTTTTCCGCTGGGTAGTCTTCAATACCAGTTGCCCTGATCTTTACTTAAATGCGGCCGTCTAAATTACAGTAATTTATCTATTACCACAAGTCCACAACTACAACATCTAACCTTCGTATATAGTTTCGAGTCAATGTACAGAAAAATGCTAGTAATTTAACCTTATTTTCGAAATAGCAGACTTTCTGCTGCCGTTTTCTAGTATAGACTGTGGGAATTGGTCAAATCGGTCACGAAAATTATGGTAAAAAAGGTACTGCAGTGTATAGTTTGTGCGGGCGACTTTGTAATGACCTATCAAGCAACACACGCAAAGACGGAACAGGAAAAAGGCATTATTAACGCTTCGCTGAACACGTCGCCACAATTTATTAATAATTATGACGACGGTGTATATCACTAAGTGTACAGAAGTTACCACCCTATACCCCCAACTTGCAGATGATGCAAAGCATATCCACCATGTTGACAACCATGAGCAGCAAACACACAGCGGTGAAGGAGAACATTGACACACTAAGGGGGAACCACCAGGATGACATCGAGGGCGGGTACAAGGTCATAGACCAATGGAAAGATGCAACAAGCAAGGGAAAGGCTCAGGTGATTAATGACCCTTTTGTTGGGGATACTCTGTGTCCTAGCCAGCCAGGGTTAATGTGATCATTTTACCAATGTTGATCTACTATCTTGGTAGTTGTGTTTCTTGAATGGAAATCCAATATAAAAAATCACTGTCTTAACACAATGTTTTAATGAGTTGAAGGAACACTATAGCAATGTCTCATGAAACACCCACCTTCAGTAATAAATGTAAATACAGTCAAATCGTGTTACTATGTCACCTCGCTACTATAACACTTATAAAGTACAGTATACTGTAGCTGCTTTACAAACCCTTGTTACTATGTCACTTTAACATTACACTATACCATAGCTGTTTTACAAACCCTTGTTATTATGCTACTTTACCGATGGGTGGCATTACTGGCATAGTAACAAGATTTTACTGTATCTAATCTCCCACCGTAAAAATATCCAAGTAACAAGTGCTCCTTTGCAGACAATAAGTGTGGTGGATGAATATTCTACAAAATCATCCGCATGGCTGCAATCTATGGATAGCAACGTGCAGGAGACCTCTGCTCAGCTAAACGAACATATTGATGAATTGACTCGCAGCCACAAGGCGTTGCAATCAAAGTGGAGTACTGGGTTGGAACAATCTTCTCAAAACTTGGAGGTAAAACGGGTTTAATCGAAAAAGTGTTTAATCGAAAAAGTGTTCAGTCAAAAAAGTGTTCAATCCAAAAGTGTTTAATCGAAAAAGTGTTCAATCGAAAAAGTGTTCAATCAAAAAGTGTGTAATCAAAAAAGTGTTCAATCGAAAAAGTGTTCAATCGAAAAAGTGTTTTATCGAAAAAGTGTTCTATCGAAAAAGTGTTCTATCAAAAAAGTGTTCTATCAAAAAAGTGTTCTATCGAAAAAATGTTTAATCGAAAAGGTGTTCAATCGAAAAGTGTTTAATCAAAAAAGTGTTCAATCGAAAAAGTGTTCTATTGAAAAAGTGTTCTATCAAAAAAGTGTTCTATCGAAAAAGTGTTTAATCGAAAATGTGTTCTTGAAATCGAAAAAGTGTTTATTCGAAAAAAATGCGTTAAATAATTTTGGTTTTAAGTTAGAAAAAGTGGTAAAAAATTAGTAAAGAAGTAAAAAAAATTGTGTTTTTAACAGAGAAAAGTAAGGATGGTTATAATCAAAATTACTATAATAGTGTGCCTTTATTTTGTTTAAAAAAAATATTTTGTTTTTACTTTTTACCCTTTTATTTTGTTTTTCCGATTCCATCTTCCTCCAGTTTCTCAACTTCTCTTCCTAGGTGGTGGAAGAAAAGTCTTCGGAATTAGCTGAGTCATGCCACGACGCATTATGTACGCACAGCGATAACTTGACTGCGGGCATAAGCGATATCATGCAAAGTGTAGGTGACGTGAGTAGCACAATAAACGACAGGAAGCAAGAACTCGGTTCTACATCGGAAGCATTCAGGACTACGATATGCGATTTCCAAAACAGCATTCAGCCGATCGTACCGACAGGTTTGTGCCTGAACTAGTAGGGGTAGACGAGTAGTGCACTCACACTATTAAGGGAAGGCCTACCCAAGGTATTTCCCTAGGAAAGTTGAACTTAAGATCCTTGACACAAGTTCATAAATATAATAAATAGAATAAAACAACAACAAAAGGTCCACCCAAGGTATTTTTGTAGGAAAGTTGATCTTAAGATCCTTGACCCAAGTTCTAAAACCTTTTGCATTAAACTGTTGTTGTTGCAAAAGGGGATTTATCATGTCAAAGAATGCATGTCGCTTTATAGCTAAAAAATTATTTATTATAGACCATTGGTCAAAAACCAATGTCAAGTGTCTCACTGATTAGTGATTCTTAATCAAATGTATGAAATTGTATTCTTGTATTTAAAGATCGGGGGCGCAAACTTAAATTTATCGCGCAAGGGAGGCGCCGTGCCAAAAAGGTTAAGAACCACTGTTCTGAACTAATTCAGATAATGACATCCCTACAATACACCTAACTACAACATATTATATCATCCACAAGATTCCTTTTGCTAAACTCTCCATCCCTCCATCCCCTTGTATTTTTGCTTTTGTTTATTCGTGACATTGTACCCAGGAGAGACCCCAGCTAGGAAGAGGTACAGTTACCCCCGCAATCTACCCCCACAACCTGTTGAGGAGGTCGTTCGTCTCACCTTCTTGACTGAGAAGGAAGGAGATTCGGAAGAGCAAAATGAGGATGAAGAAGAGGAGATCTCAGTTGTTGATGCTGAAGAGGAGGTGAGATTTACCATGTGCTCGCAGTCGAGTTGGGTATAAGAGGTTTACCATGTGCTCACAGTCGAGTTGGGTATAAGAGGTTTACCATGTGCCCGCGGTCGAGTTAGTTGGTCAGTTGGGTATTGGAGATTTTCCTTGTGCTCGCGGTCGAGTTAGTTGGTCAGTTGGGTATTGGAGGTTTTTCGTGTGCTTGCGGTCGAGTTAGTTGGTCAGTCGAGTTGGTCCGTTGGGTATAAGAGGTTTACCATGTGCTTGCGGTCGATTTAGGGCTATTTGAGGTTTTTCATGGCACACAGTCGAATAAGGCATATACGGGGTTTATCCTTAAGTACCCGGTCGAGTTAGGGATGTATTGGGTTTGCAGTATGTACAAGATACCTACCATACCATGTATTATTTTCCAACTTGTCAATAAAATAAAATCATTGTGGTGAATAGGAAAGCTAAGCCTCATACATATCACAAAAGACGTTATTCCATCAAATAAATTACTGAAGCGCTAACCGTGAAGGCTCTAGCTGCGCATTAAAACCATTAATTCATGGGAAAAAACTAAAAGATGGGAAAGTGGGAAAAAGGGAAGGAGAGAAACTGCACAATAAAATAAATATTAAGCCATTAAAGTTAGTTTAAAAAATGGAGTTGGAGTTTTGGTTAGTTCTGGGGTTGAGATTACTGTTTAGGGCAGGGTTAGAATTATTTAGAATAGATTTAATGAGCAGTTTCCCTCCTTACCGCGTTTCCTCCTTTAGTGTTTCCCTTAATTCAGTAATAATCGTTTTCCCACTGTGAGTAAACATAACCCAAACACCACCTTTTCTGCAGAATGATGACCCGTTAAGTGAAAACGTCGAGTTACAGATGAATGAAAGCATAACCATTCCTGATGAGGGGGGAATACCCTTTTTTAAGGTTGGTGATGTGGATAAAAACGGTTGAATTGATAAATCGAAAAAAAATGGATTGGCCGAACCCATGTGGACTTCTTGAATCTCATCACTGCATAATGACTCTCCATTAGCCGTTTTTTTCTTGTTTTCCAATTTTATTCAAAGGTCCTGCTTCGTGTGTTCATATTGGAAACAAAACTATAACTACACTAAAACTAAACAAATATTAAATGTAGCTGCCATATGATTTCTAAAGGCAATCAGTTTTGGGCTAATAATACGTTTTCACCCTTTTAACAAGCCATTTAGAGTCCCTACTGTTTCCGCTCAGATACATATCCAAAAGTTTGTTAAATAGTCCCACTGGTTAGTCTGGTGGTTTAGAGCGACGCATTTCAACCGAAAGGTTGTAGGTTCGAATCGCACGTTCTTGCTATTCGGTGGTGTTCTTGGGCAAGGCACTTAACAGACATTGCCTGAACCCAGCGGATTAATGGGTTGAAGAAACGTGGCTATTATATACAACACACTGCAATAGCTCTGGTAACCCGACAGTTGACGTGAGTTGATATGACGAATGCCCTTGTGTTAACCTAACGCCCTTGGTTTACCCAATCACGGGGATAAACCCAGTTATTCTATCCTAAATGCATATTTATTTAAAGTATTGGCTTGGCTGTATTCGTGGAATTAAGTTTTCTATATCCTAAATGTCAATGGAAGAATTAAGTTCCCTATTTTTACAGAAACGCGGTGGTGCTGCCAAAACAACTGGTACAAGAAGCAAATCAGCTACAAGAATTCCTCTCCGTGCCACAAACAACAACTGCCATGACTGAACACACCTAACATACAACCATGCTGTACTAACTTAGTATATGACTCTTGTTCAAGAAAACCTACTTTTAATTCTGCGTTTTTATTTCCGATATTTTACCCAAATTACGACAGAAGCTGTCCATAATTCATATTTAAAGATCTGACCAATTAGTGGTAAAGCTTATTGCTTAGATATAAAGATAAAAAAGTATTTTTTGCCTAACTGGGACCAAAGCGATGTAAAAATAGCGCTCTCCGATTTACATTTGTGTTGATTTTACAGTGTGCACTGGCAGTTTTGGCCTGCCATTTTAACCTTGCGCCAGCTTCTGTATATTACTGCCCTGTCGCTTTAACCATTTTTGTATCATTGCCAGTGTAAGGTGCGGTGATGCTTCTTCAAATAAAGTTGTAAGATATGAACTTCTGTCCTCTTATAGGGTGTATTTTGATTTTGCCTATATTTTGTTTGAATCTGTTCTGGGGTGTATTTTGAAATAGCCAGTAGTAAGACAGAATAAGATACTATTGTTTATCCACAATGGTAATAAACGCTCGTTCATTATAACATACGAAATAGGATAGGGTATTCATGTTTAACCCCGTGAATGGAAAAACCAAGGGGATTAACACACAGGCAATCGTCCGATCACCTCGCGTCCATTGTCGGGTTACCAGAGCGATTGTGCTTTGTATGATTCACACGTTCCTTGAATTTGGTAGAACCCATTAATCCGCTGAGTTCAGGCAATGTCTGCTAAATGCCTTGCCCAAGGACACAGCCGACTAGCTAGCGACCGGTTTCGAACCTGGACCTGCAACCCTCTGGTTAAAGGGTGTCACACTAAACCACCAGACTAACCGGTTGGGCAAATCTGTGCCGTGTTGACTGTATAACCTAATGAAATACTGCAGCGTTGTTTATTCGATTTCTGTACGTTTGTTCAGCAGACGTCCCGTCCCTCAAGGCTCCTGGTATTATTCCTGCACATTTCGGCTTAAAAAGGTGCTGATTTATTGATTCAACTGATTTATTTGGTATCAACTATAACGCAAGCGAAAAGGAGCACAATTTATCATATGCCACTACAAAGTAGTTTTAAAAACACGGCCTCCTGCTGCAAAGGGTGATAATTATTATAGCCCCCTACGTCAAGAACAATATATATAGGCTACAGTATATTTAAAAAAGTTTGAGGGTGCAGGGGCTCCGAAAGGGAACCCCTGTTTTTGCTCAAGATGAGCGTGGGGATAGGTGAGGGCCCCTAGCAACGCTAGGAGGGACGCAGGATTGGTTCTTCCGTGCTGCACATCCTGTTTTAATCAGTCCGACGAGATGTCGGTGAAAATACACTAGTTTTGTAATCTGATTGCTGGTTTTAATCCAATTACTAAATTGGAATGTGATTTAATAAAATAAAAAGGTAAAATAACCCAAGAATATAAGCTTTGGATAAAAAATGCAAAAGACGCGGCCGTAAAATCCGGACCTATGCAATGTCCGTACGTTCGGGATTTGGAGCTAGGAGACGCTCGCGAGCCAATTGATGAGTAAACAACCAAACCGTGCGTCGACGCGCGAGCGTGTGTGGTACGAGCTTATTTCAAAGCATCGGCTTTATTTGTAAGTGCTAAGTTAATTCACTACAAGGATGCTAATACTACAGGCCTAAACCGACTAAACGGACAAAACTAAATAGAATAGAGGGAAACCGCACATTAATATGAAGATTATGACATTCGAGTTAGTTTTAAACATGGGGTTGGAGTTATGGTTAGTTCTGGGGTCGAGATTAGTGTTCAGGAGAGGGTTTGAACTAGTTTTTGTAAATTTAGTGAGCAGTTTCCCTCTTTCCCTTTTGGTTCTTTTAGTGTTGCCCGGCTAAACAGTTTGCCTTTTTAACTGGCTGTTAATTTTGTACGATCTGAAAAAGAGAGAGAACAACCAAATTGCCTTTTTTTAAATGGACGCCATGGGAGATCAAATGACCTCTCGCGCATTCTATAAAGTAAACAATAGTGTTGTCATGTAGTCAGTGGACCTAATCAGTATTGTTCCGTTGTGCGCCACATACTTGTGGATAAGAAAGAAAATGTGTGAAAGAAATAAGTGGTATAACTCATAGTCGTTATTTACCAATTAAATTCGGAAACGGTAAAGATCTGTATAATGAAGGGCAGGATATTTAGGTTTATCCTGTGAATGGTATAACGCAATGGGCGTTAACACACAGGCAATCGTCAGATCACCTCGCGCCCACCGTCGGGTTGCTGGAGCTATTGCAGTGTGTTGTGTATGATTCACACGTTCCTTCAATTTAATAGAACCCATTAATCCACTACCTCCGTGCATATTGATTAATAATGCAAAATGACTGTGCACAATTTTGAATAGTATGATAATGCGGTTCGCACGAGAGTTCATAGAAGTAACGGTAACTTCTATGAACTCTCGTACGGGTATAGGGGGTTTACCATGTGCTCGCAGTCGAGTTGGTCAGTTGGGTATAGGGGGTTTACCTTGTGCTCGCAGTCGAGTTGGGTATAGGAGATTTACCTTGTGCTCGCAGTCGAGTTGGGTATAGGAGGTTTACCATGTGCTTACAATCAAGTTAGGACCAGGTCTGGTTATGGATGTATGCGGTTTGCAGTATGTATAAGTTACAACTTATCAATCAATTGAACGGCCTCCTGCTGCAAAAGGGTGATAATTATTATATGATATTGTATAGTTGTTCTAGCAACCGCCGACTTGCCGATGTTGGATTGTCGACGGTGCTGGCTTGGGATGGAGTGGTCCTTGGCTGCAGAGCGACGTCGGATTCTTCTTTATTTTGCCGCTCTGCAGCACTCGGTATCGAGGCTGGACAAGTCCCGCCAACGATATATATAAGTTGTCTCTGAAAATATAAGGGAGGAATGGTCGTTTAGTTGGGAGCTCTCGGCGGCCCAGGCCGAAACAAATTGAGCATTAAGTGCTTTTACTTGGGACCGTTTCGACCTGGGAGACGTTGAGGGCTCCAATGCCGGGAAGGTCGTGTTCAGTGGGGCGATGTGACGCGTCTCGAGCACGAAAAAGGGGCCCAAGCCCGAGGGACCTATTAGGGTGGGGATGAGGGGTAAAAAAATTTAAAAAATAAATAGATGACAAAAGATATTAAAATTTGTGATAATTGTCGCTGATGATTGGTGGGGTGAGTTCGGGAGCTGTATTTAGCCCCCGACGTCAAGAACAATATATATATATTTAAAAAAGTTTGAGGGTGCAGGGGCTCCGAAAGGGAACCCCTGTTTTTGCTCAAGATGAGCGTGGGGATAGGTGAGGGCCCCTAGCAACGCTAGGAGGGACGCAGGATTGGTTCTTCCGAGCTGCACATCCTGTTTTAATCAGTCCGACGAGATGTCGGTGAAAGTAAACTAGTTTTGTAATCTGATTGCTGGTTTTAATCCAATTACTAAATTGGAATGTGATTTAATAAAATAAAAAGGTAAAATAACCCAAGAATATAAGCTTTGGATAAAAAATGCAAAAGACGCGGCCGTAAAATTCGGACCCATGCAATGTCCGTACGTTCGGGATTTAGAGCTAGGAGACGCTCGCGAGCCAATTGATGAGTAACAAACCAAACCGTGCGTCGACGCGCGAGCGTGTGTGGTACGGGCTTATTTCAAAGCATCGGCTTTATTTGTAAGTGCTAAGTTAATTCACTACAAGGATGCTTATACTACAGGCCTAAACCGACTAAACGGACAAAACTAAATAGAGGGAAACCGCACATTAATATGAAGATTATGACATTCGAGTTAGTTTTAAACATGGGGTTGGAGTTATGGTTAGTTCTGGGGTCGAGATTAGTGTTTAGGAGAGGGTTTAAATTAGTTTTTGTAAATTTAGTGAGCAGTTTCCCTCTTTCCCTTTTAGTTCTTTTAGTGTTGCCCGGCTAAACCGTTGCCTTTTTAACCAGCTGTTAATTTTGTACGATCTGAAAAAGAGAGAGAACAACGAAATTGCCTTTTTTTTAAATGGACGGCATGGGCAGATCAAATGACCTCTCGCGCATTATAAAAAGTAAACAATAGTGTTGTCAAGTAGTCAGTAGACCTAATCAGTATTGTTCCGTTGTGCGCAACGTACTTGTCGATAAGAAAGAAAATGTGTGAAAGAAATAATTTGTATAACTCATAGTCGTTATTTACCAATTAAATTCGGAAACGGTAAAGATCTGTATGATGCAGGGCAGGATATTTAGATTTTCCTGTAAATGGTATAACGCGATGGGCGTTAACACACGGCAATCGTTAGATTACCTCGCGTTACCGCTATTGCAGTGCGTTGTGTATGATTCCAGTACCTCGGTGCTGCATATTGATTAATAATGCAAAATGACTGTGCACAATTTTGAATAGTATGATAATGCGGTTCGTACGAAAGTTCATAGAAGTAACGGTAACTTCAGAATCGGCTATATTACTCATATGAATACTAATGCGCATTTACTGGTCAGATGACAGTCAAATTAATTGCTCACCATTCATAAAGCATATTTTAAAGTTAGCGAGTTTGGGGCGACTTTATTTCATTTGAATAGTTTAAGGACTTAGCTATATTTAGTTTAAGTTTAGTTTATTTTTTTGTTTCCACAATAAAAACATGAAGCAGTATGACCTTTCATAAAAATTTGAAAAACGGGAAAAAAAGACAGTCGTTAGAACATGTCTAAAAAAGCAATAAATTATTAATCTAGTATGTAGGATCCCTATTGGGTGCAAGCAGTGTAAAACAACACGGGGTGTAATGGTTACTAAACGTGACAT
>CH002094.1:168797-192478 GCA_000149265.1 Ciona savignyi | reverse complement strand
ATGGCGTTTTATTTCAAGCGTTTTTATCCCTTTACGCATGACATGCTCTGTGACGTCACACATTGTTGTGTTAGCAGTACGTGGAAATAAAGGTACACCATACCTCGTTTCCGCCGACCCATTTTAAATTGTTCAATTTTTGAGCTAATTTGGTCGATTTTAAACTTCTCAGCGGCCTAAACGGTCAAAATGTTAGCCGACTCATTGCAAGACAATAGCATTGTTACGATGCACATCGCGCCCTATTTAGCCCATAACTCAAACAAACGACTGTTTTAAACCCTAAACTCAAATATTTGACCACAATTGATTTCCAGATTCATCGATCGCTGATGATAACAGCGGTGCTAGCAACCATGCTCGCCTTTATCCTCATATTTGTGAGCATTGAGGGCTACAGTGCGGTAAGTTTTGTCTTTTTATGGAATGTCGCAGCGCACCGCGTTTGAAGCGTTTTTACAAAGCCGCGCTTCGCTTTTCCTCCGCTATATACATGGGCGTGAATTATAACGTTTCGCCGCCTTTTTACGTATTACTTTGCTCTAGCGATTAATATTTTAATAAACGTTTTAACAAAAACAAAGAAATAATACTTAACATTAAACATCAAGGCCACTATTAGTGAATTATGTTTTTACCTGGCCCAGTTTCGATACCATGATGGGCTCGTTGCTAATACCGTTTTTTCTATAATAGTCGGTATATGTATCGGTCGCGTTAACCATTTGGCCACACGCCCGTACGCTTAATAAATCAACATGGTATGATGCCTGCCTTTACCTATCTGCTGCTAGCTTTAAAGCAATTTTCTTGATACACAATTAAGGGTATCCGTTACAGATTCGAATTTAATTTGAATTGTCAACCCTGCAACAAAACTATCGTGTTTTTTATTAATAGGTGTTTTGTGATGTAACTTTTTGTGTATTCATCACGGAGTCATCGGGTTAAAGTGTAACTGACAGGGTATACTTAAACCATTAAACCACCCGATTTCAGAACTACTTAAAAAAACAACAAAAGTTTGAATATCAGCATCTAAAACAGGCATATGCAACATACGGCCCGTGAAGGGATTTTGACCGGAACGTAGACTATATTTAACCATACCCTGTAATGTGGCCCTTGCATTAGTTAATAAATATGTGGTTAAGATATTGAATACTATTCATGTAATAATCCGGCCTACCAAGGACTTCATTTTCCCACATCTGGCCCGCCGACTAGAGAAGTTTCCCACCCCTGAAATCATCTAAGATTCTAAACCCACTCGTTTAATACTACAAGGGCCATAACTAACAATGCATCATTATGTCGCACACAGTAAATTACCGACAAACAGTCGTCATTGTTCGTTCAATAATTAACTGTGGTTGTGACGAATAAAGCGTTGTTGGCCAGCACCTTACCACATTCGCCACTAATAACACAGAATCGTAATAAATGGTCTAGCCCAGGGGTCGGCAACCTGTAGTTCTTTATCCCAACGATGTGGCTCTTATTAATTTTATTGCAACTATTGTTAACCTTTGCCAAAATGATATTAACTTTTAAAGCTCACAGTGATTTTTATTTGTTTGAATATTGGTTAAAATGGCTCATGAAGGTCCAAAAGGTTGCCGACCCCTGTTCTAGTCCATGCGGTTGATTCACATTAATATTGCCCCCCATATATTGGCCTTTGGTATACAAGTCCATACGATTTATTCACATTAATATTACCCCCCATATATTGGCCTTTGGTATACAAGTCCATACGATTTATTCACATTATTATTACCCCCCATATATTGGCCTTTGGTATACAAGTCCATACGATTTATTCATATTAATATTACCCCCCATATATTGGCCTTTGGTATACAAGCCCATAGGATTGATTATCATTAATATTCCCCTTATATATTAGCCTCGGTATATAAACTCATATTATTAATATACTACCCCTCATATATTGGCCTTTCGTATACAAACACGCCGATACGATTGCTTTTCATAAATATAATCCAATATTGGCCGCCGTCAAGCAAGTACGTTTGATTAAAGATAAATATTCCTGGGAACTGCTCCCGTTTGCTAAGTTTAGGTATCGGAACAAAACCTCAACTATCTAAACATTTAATCCAATACTTTACTTAACTTACACCCTAAGTCTCGTGCTTCTAATTAACTGAGAGGTATTTCTCCCCAACTTTAATTAAACTAAGCTAGAGATTACTTATAATGAGCTAAACTGCGCGAAAAACAAAAATACATTATAATCACAACAAAATACAAAACAGTCAACTACTACTTTTAACTACATGGCAAATCTACCACAACTAAGTAGCAGTAACTTAGGTTGAAAAGTAGATGAAACTAAAACTATGCAAACCAATTTCAACCCTGTCCCTTACAATAATCTAAACTCTAGAACTAACCCTAACCCCAGCCCAATATTAACCCTCTGCCCTAATCTTCATTTTAGTATAAAGTTTCCTTACTTTTTTTCCCTGAAGTTTCCCTTACACAGGCGAATGCGCAGTGTTTTTATCTCTAATTACAACGTACGTAAGGTAAACTCCTATGCAGAGATAGCGTAATATAGCTTTATCCATTCGTATGCGCTGTTGATTATCTGTAATTACAACGTGCGTAAGGTAAACTCCTATGCAGAGATAGCGTAATAGAAATTTATCCATTCGTATGCGCTGTTGAATATCTGTAATTACAACGTGAATAAGGTATACTAGCTACTATACGGAGACATCATATAGTAACTGACTTAGTGTTTTGTCCAGTAATTCTGCGTCCAAAGTCGTCAGCGTTTAATCCAGTGATCCTGTGTTCGAAGCCAGTCAGCGTTTAATCCAGTAATCCTGGGTTCAAAGCCAGCCCCAACTAATTCCTTTCACCCCTAACAGAACGCAGGAGCTCACCCTATCATCGGGATTATCGTCACGTGTCTTGCTATCACCAACCCCATCATGGCGGTATTCCGACCCCACCCAGACGAAAAGAACAGAGTGATATTCAACTGGGCTCACTGGTTCGTCGGTACTGCCGCACATATACTCGGTCTCACCGCCATATTCCTAGGTAAGCTTGTGCTATATCTGTCGTGTTTTAGGTCTTATTCGTAAAAACTCTGTTATATTTTTCGTGAAATTCGTGTTTATCAAATCAAAACAATTTTTGTTATTGTATTTTAATCTGGTCGGTCATTTCTCTGCCAGAAAAGTTCTGCACGGCAAACTGTGCATTTTTTACAAATTGCACATTTGCGTACCCAAAACACAACGACCGATAATAAACTCGGAGGAAATCGCAACGTACATTCATGCGTTGTTTGGTCATCAAAAGTCATGTGACCTCACATACACAAGTTAACGTGTAGGACATTATGTTTACTCACGTAAATGGTAGGAAAGGGGCGCCCATCATGGCATTACTAGAGCTATTTCAGTGTGTTATGTATGATCAGTATTTTTCACTGGGTTCAGGCAATGTCTGCCAAGTGCCTTGGCCAAGAACATAACCGACTAGCTGGTAGTGATCCAGTTTCGAATCTGCAACCTTTTGGTGACTATACGATTTACGTAGTAAGTTACAACGTCTGTTTAAAAGCAGACAAGTGGGTATTGGGTATATAATGCCATTTTTGATAAAAAAATAGTCGTTTTTTTATATTTTTATTCAGGGCAGGGTTAGAAATATTATATAGCCTTTTATAAACCAGCTCAACCCCCTTATACCAGGTGTGGACCTCACACGACTCAACCTCCCCGAATGGGATACATGGGTGTTGGTTGGATTCGTTGTTTTTCACGTCGTGGTCGAGGTCATCCTGGAAATCCTCTCCGCGTTCTACGGCCATATTGCAGGTAGGTTTTTCTCTTTGATTTGAACGTCTTTCCACCCACACTCATATTATTGGAGGTAACTTGGCACAACCGGAGCTGCTGTCTAATCTGAACCCTTGTTTTTTTGTTTTTTATTTAAAAAAAACATCCTAAAGAAATAACACACGAAGTTACACTTAAGCCCACACTTATATTATTGGAGGTAACTTGGCACAACCGGAACTGCTGTCTAACCTCGTTTTTTTTTATTTAAAAAGAAATCCTAAAGAAATACCGTACAAAGTTGTAATGTCTACAAAACGGATCTATTTTTCAATCGGATTTACTTCGCCAGTCTTATTTGTTAATGACTATAATGGCGTTGCGATGTGTATAATGAGGCAACGGACGCCGAGATGAAAGCAATATTAACACATATTCCAACACACGTTCTTTAAATTAGCAAGTGGGCCAAAATAACCACAGTTTTAGTTTAGTTTATATTGTTTCCACGATGAAAACATAAAGCTGGACTATTGATACAAATTTGGAACACAGGGAAAAAACGGCAAAACGACAGTCGTTAGAACACGGAAAAAAAGCAATAAATTATATTTCGGTATAATTAGACGTGGCCGCTAAACCCAAATTAAAAATAAAAAATAAAATAAAAAGTAAACAAAATAAATGTCTATACAAAAAATACACTATTACACAGATATACAAACTTACGATCAGTAAAGGAAACACATAAACATTTTAAAGCATTTTAGGCGCAGTACATCGTTCTTTACCTTTCAGTAACTCCATCCGGTATTCGTATTTTTTCAGCTTACAAAAAGAAACCGAAAAATTCGATGAATATGGACGGAGAACCGGCGTCAAAGGATCCACCACCGAAGGTAAGATGGAATGAGATTGTATTTAGCATCCTTTTTTTAACCGGGTTTTGAGTATTTAATCTTATGTATAATTTGTATTTATAATATCGGTCGCGTTAAACATTCGGCCACACGATCGTACTGGTTTTAGCATTCCTATTTAGTAAGTTTCGGCAAAGTGTGACACCAAAGGTGTTGTGTATTATAGACACGTTCCTTAAATTTGGTAGAACCCATTAATCCGCTGGGTTCATGCAAGGTATATTAAGTGCCTTGCTCAAGGACACAACCGACTAGCTAGCGACCAGTTTCGTCCCTTCAACCTTTCGATTGAAAGGCGACGCAGCGACGCACTTAACCGTCTGACTAAGGTCAATTTGTAACAAACCAAACAATATCTAACCCGTCCTATCACTCCAGGGAGCGGGCATCAAGTATTTCATCCTGGTGTTCTACTCACTCGGCAACATCGGCTTCATGATCACCTTCATCGTTTTCATTGCAATGAATGAATAGAAAATCGTCCGTTCAAGAGTGTTAGTGTTACTAACAATGGCCGCGAATCTGAAATCCCCCATTTTTTTTGTACCCAAAAAGTGCCTATATGGTTGCTAGCCCTTGCAAGTTTACAAATCAAATTTGCTAAAAAATTAATTAAAATATGATAAATGTTAAACAAAAAAACGAATAACTATGGTTAAATAAGGTGAAGCATTTTCGAACCACTTAATCGTACCCTGTAACTGGCACCTTTAAACACTTTTTCAGCTTGCAAGGTACTTCAACCTTGTATTTATCGATTGATTTCCTCATTTGCAGATATTTCTTATCATAAGACTAATTTTAATTTAACGGTTATTTAACTTTTATAACGGATACGTCCTTTTCAAATTAGATTTTTTCTCTTTTTAACTTCTTTGAATTTTAACTGGCGTCTTGTAGGTATATTCCCCTTAGTCGATAATCCCCCTGTGACAATCTTTCAAACCCTATTTGAGTAGAACTGTTCATAGTACTGGTCATTGGATATTGCGAATACGTTCCAGGGGACGAGCTTTTAATGGAGATTACGACATTTACGACGTTTTAAACCAAACGTGTCCGAGATTTCCGTTTTTTCTATCGCTATTATTTCCTAACATAATTAAATTAAATCTAACCGGTCCAATTTTTAATGATTGTGATTAAATGACAGTTGAAACAATGTCTTAAAATAGTTAATATTCAAAATTGCGTATCAATGCGTACCGGCTCGGCACTGGGAGTTTTCCTTTCTTCACACGTACTGAAATCCGACGACAATCCATGGCATTTTGTTAACATCAGATAGCGTATACAGAGCTTGCACTAAGCACTTTCATTCCTGAGTGCCGGGTTAGGCCGGCCACGATCCAACGACGTCCACTCTTCACACGTCCCGTAATTATTTTTTTACGAGTCCAAACTTCAAACCCGCTACGGCCTGTTATCTGAGACCGTTTTCTGTATGAAATTCTGCATTTGGATCGGTTGCGCTCACCATTCGGCCACACAACCGTTTTGAGCCATTATTTTAATAATTGTAATACTGTATCCTGCATTAAAACACACTGAGCGAGATAAGGATATAAATTGCATTTAACCCGTTTTAGTATCAAACGAAGTAATATCGTCATTTTTACACACGGTCGTCCAGAATCTAAACTTCACTTGTATATGCAACTTGTTTAAAATAGCCGCTGTTAAGTATTACAGTAACAGGGCTTTGAGATTCGGCCCAAGTCTTTATAGCCTGTACCTTAAGCTCTACCGATTCGCCTGCTCACTAATTATGTTGCACGAAACGCGACCGTTAATTTCGCCTTATTTAATCTACCTATCTCTTCGCCGCTATGCACGACAAACCATGCCTTTGTGCAAAGGCAGCCATGCATTTACATATACTAGGAAGCTAAAAGACATTCAATAAACAAGAAGCTAAATTTGCGGACTGACCGTTTTCTCTTTGCAGCTGATACCAATGTCGATGCAATTTTATTTTAATTTGTACATATACATGTATTGCATTAGGATTAGCTTTAGCGCACTTATCCATATACCATTGTCCATATTCTTTCGTGTTTATCCTAATTGCATTAACAACCTCTCTCGTAATAAATCCCAAAGCGGTATTAGTGTTATCTAGAAGGATTACAAAAGGGTCGCAAAGCATGTTAAAGGGGGCCGCAAAGCTGTTAATGTAAGAACAAAGGTGAATGTCACTAGGACTGGGTATCGGTACAATAGTGGTATCTGCTATCCTGTGTATAATTTTCCACTGAGACATTTCATTCGAATTGCTTGTAGCACAATCTTATTGCATCAGTATGCGTTCACTGTGATGTCATAAACTATGACCACATAGGATAGGATATTCATGTTATCCCCGTGAATGAAAAAAACAAGGGGGTTATCACACGGGTAACCGTCAGCCTCGTGCCCACCGTCCGGTTACCGGAGCTATTGCAGTGTGTTGTGTATGAATCACAAGTTCCTTTAATTTAGTAAAATCCATTAATCCGCTGGGTTCAGGCAATGTCCGTTAAGTGCATTGCCCAAGGACAAAACCGACTAGCTAGCGACCAGTTTCGAACCTACAACCTTTCGGTTTGATTGAAAGGCGTGGCACTAAACTACCAGACTAACCGGTCGGACTATGACTGTAAACGTGCACTAGCTGCAAATTGGAACTCTATTAGGGAAGTAGCTTAGTATATTAGCCTATACAACAGAAATCAGTCAAGACTTTCAATTGGTAAAAATAGTTAAGTGGGGCAGCTGGTTTGTTAATAAATGCAAGTCAAACATTTTGTTCTAATTTTGTATTTAGGATAGAATAAAAGCGTGGGTCACGGAATCTGCAAAAAAATGATAAGGGAGTCACCAAGACAAAAAGGTTGGGAACCACTGTTTTAGTTGTTAAATTAGTGGCTAATGCACTTAGATTCCACCAAATTTGATTTAAATTGAAGCAGCGCTATGCCCAAAAATACTATTTTTTAGAAAAAAAGTACCATTTTGGTTTTTAACGTCCCAGGGGAATTGCCCTGGATTTATCACCCAGAATTTTGGTTTCTGCCTATCTAGACTATGTTGTCTAACAACTGACAAAGTTTTATTGCGATTCCATTATTCCATCGTAGATGTCGGGCGACATGCCATGCCTATCAAGCGTTTAACGAACAAAAAAAACGGACAAAAACAATATGTGTCCCGTTTTTTTCAAATTGGACCCATAATTAACATCGTGAGGCATGCCCGTGTACATTAGAGGCCATCAATATCGATTAAAGAAAGAAAGATTTAGGAACGAAACAAAATAGATTGTTTCACTGCTTTCTTCTTTCATTAACCAAGAATATATTTTTCAGAAATAATACCAAAAAATGTCAAGGTTTCCTAAAGGTTTTCTTAATTTTAATATTCTAGTTGTCGAAAGTTTTAAAGTATTTGCCGATTAACGTCGTGGGTTAGTGTATTGACTTTTAGCCGAAGAGTAGCAGGTTCGAACCGCTTGTTAGTCGGTTGTGTTCTTAGGCAAGGCACTTTACGGACATTGTCTGAATCCAGTGGAATGATGGGTTCTACCGAATTAATCATACACAACTCAGTGTAATATATATCTATGATAACCCGACGGTGGGCGCGAGGAGTTTTTACGACTGCCCGTGTGTTAAACACCCATTGAGTCTTTTCATTCAATATAAAACCAAATTATAATCTAAGAAACTCAAAACCTAACGAATATGTTTTTAATCGGAATAAGTTTCCGACCAATTATGAGATCTTAATTAAGACCGTTTTTATATAGAAATCGGTACGTCAATCGATCTGGTTAAAATATTCTTTAGCAATACTCAGTGGTGCCACCTTGCGTCAATCAAGTTGAAAGTTCCGACGTTCACTATACTATTTTTTTCAGTTCATCCGTTGCGAAATATCGTTTGTTTTTATCTTTTACAAAGGTTGAACTCATTTCGCCCAAAAGATTCAATGGTAACAAATCAAGTCCGACGGGCTAGTATGGTGGTTTATTGCGTCGTCTTTCAGTCGAAGGGTTGCAGGTGCTCACCTGGTCGCTAGCTGGTCAGTTGTGTCCTTGGGCAAGGCACTTAACGGACATTGTCAGCTAATCAATGGGTTCTACCAAATTGAAGGTGTAAATCATACACAACACACTACAACAGCTCCTGTAACCCGACAGTGGGCGCGAGGTGATTTGACGATTGGTTTGCAACCTGGGACTTTCCCCTCGGCCGGACTGTTTTCTTGACTGAGTCGCTACGGTTACAGGATTGGTATAGGCAGTTGTGGAATCTTCAGTTACAGTGGGCGCGAGGTGATCTGACGATTGGTTTGCAACCTGGGACTTCCCCCTCGGCCGGACTGTTTTCCGGCCGGACTGTTTTGTCTAACAACTGACAAAGTTTTATTGCGATTCCATTATTCCATCGTAGATGTCGGGCGACATGTCATGCCTATCAAGCGTTTAACAAAAAAAACGGACAAAAACAATATGTGTCCCGTTTTTTCAAATTGGACCCATAATTAACATCGTGAGGCATGCCCGTGTACATTAGAGGCCAATAATATCGATTAAAGAAAGAAAGATTTAGGCACGAAACAAAATAGATTGTTTCACTGCTTTTTCCTTTCATTAACCAAGAATATCTTTTTCAGAAATAATACCAAAAAATGTCAAGGTTTCCTAAAGGTTTTCTTAATTTTAATATTCTAGTTGTCGGAAGTTTTAAAGTATTTGCCGATTAACGTCGTGGGTTAGTGCATTGACTTTTAGCCGAAGAGTAGCAGGTTCGAACCGCTTGTTAGTCGGTTGTGTTCTTAGGCAAGGCACTTTACGGACATTGCCTGAATCCAGTGGAATGATGGAATCTACCGAATTAATCATACACAACACAGTGTAATATATATCTATGATAACCCGACGGTGGGCGCGAGGAGTTTTTACGACTGCCCGTGTGTTAAACACCCATTGCGTCTTTTCATTCAATATAAAACCGAATTATAATCTAAGGAACTCAAAACCTAACGAATAAGTTTTTAATCGGAATAAGTTTCCGACCAATTATGAGATCTTAATTAAGACCGTTTTTATATAGAAATCGGTACGTCAATCGATCTGGTAAAATATTCTTTAGCAATACTCAGTGGTGCCACCTTGCGTCAATTAAGTTGAAAGTTCCGACGTTCACTATACTATTTTTTTCAGTTCATCCGTTGCGAAATATCGTGTGTTTCTATCTTTAACAAAGGTTGAACTAATTTCGCCCAAAAGATTTAATGGTAACAAATCAAGTCCGACGGGTTAGTATGGTGGTTTATTGCGTCGCCTTTCAGTCGAAGGGTTGCAGGTGCTCAACTGGTCGCTAGCTAGTCGGTTGTGTCCTTGGGCAAGGCACTTAACGGACATTGTCAGCTAGTCAATGGGTTCTACCAAATTGAAGGTGTAAATCATACACAACACACTACAATAGCTCATGTAACCCGACAGTGGGCGCGAGTTGATCTGACGATTGGTTTGCAACCTGGGACTTCCCCCTCGGCCGAACTGTTTTCTTGACTGAGTCGCTGCGGTTACACAGGATTGGTATAGGCAGTTGTGGAATCTTCAGTTACAGTGGGCGCGAGGTGATCTGACGATTGGTTTGCAACCTGGGACTTCCCCCTCGGCCAGACTGTTTTTAGGCCGGACTGTTTTGTCTAACAACTGACAAAGTTTTATTGCGATTCCATTATTCCATCGTAGATGTCGGGCGACATGCCATGCCTATCAAGCGTTTAACGAAAAAAACGGTCAAAACAATATGTGTCCCGTTTTTTTTAAATTGGACCCATAATTAACATCGTGAGGCATGCCCGTGTACATTAGAGGCCAATAATATCGATTAAAGAAAGAAAGATTTAGGCACGAAACAAAATAGATTGTTTCACTGCTTTCTTCTTTCATTAACCAAGAATATATTTTTCAGAAATAATATCAAAAAATGTCAGGGTTTCCTAAAGGTTTTTTTAATTTTAATATTCTAGTAGTCGGAAGTTTTAAAGTATTTGCCGATTAAGGTCGTGGGTTAGTGCATTGACTTTTAGCCGAAGAGTAGCAGGTTCGAACCGCTTGTTAGTCGGTTGTGTTCTAAGGCAAGGCACTTTACGGACATTGCCTGAATCCAGTGGAATGATGGGTTCTACCGAATTAATCATACACAACACAGTGTAATATATGATAACCCGACGGTGGGCGCGAGGAGTTTTTACGACTGCCCGTGTGTTAAACACCCATTGCGTCTTTTCATTCAATATAAAACCGAATTATAATCTAAGGAACTCAAAACTTAACGAATAAGTTTTTAATCGGAATAAGTTTCAGACCAATTATGAGCTCTTAATTAAGACCGTTTTTATATAGAAATCGGTACGTCAATCGATCTGGTAAAATATTCTTTAGCAATACTCAGTGGTGCCACCTTGCGTCAATCAAGTTGAAAGTTCCGACGTTCACTATACTATTTTTTTCAGTTCATCCGTTGCGAAATATCGTGTGTTTTTATCTTTAACAAAGGTTGAACTCATTTCGCCCGAACGATTCAAAGGTAACAAATCAAGTCCGACGGGTTAGTATGGTGGTTTATTGCGTCGCCTTTCAGTCGAAGGGTTGCAGGTGCTCAACTGGTCGTTAGCTAGTCGGTTGTAGGCCTATCCTTGGGCAAGGCACTTAACGGACATTGTCAGCTAATCAATGGGTTCTACCAAATTGAAGGTGTAAATTATACACAACACGATGCAATAGCTTCTGTAACCCGACAGTGGGCGCGAGGTGATCTGACGATTGGTTTGCAACCTGGGACTTCCCCCTCGGCCGGACTGTTTTCTTGACTGAGTCGCTGCGGTTACACAGGGTTGGTATAGGCAGTTGTGGAATCTTCAGTTAAAAAGTTCTCTACCGTTAACATAACCAAGTAAATTGTGTCAGTATAAATTAGCCGATGCTTTTAGGTTTCAGGAGAAAAAGAGAAGCGCATTGTTTAACAGTGCTAGAAACAAGTGCATAAAATGGGAATTATAGGCTTTGAAAACTTTTACTCTCGAAATGCGGAGAAGTGTTTCACAGATGTATCAGTCCGGAATGAGATCCTGGTCATAGACGGAAGTGAAATCATCTATGAGATTTACGACATCTGTTCCGACAGGTAAAAAACGTACATAAAGCTACTTTCTTTTTCACTTCACCCTTGCTGTTGTGTTGTTTCTAATAATCGTTATTTTGGATATTTTTTTATTGTTATATAACGAAGTATACCAATAATATTATAGCTGCATTGCTTATTTGCGATAAGGCTATGTTAGTGTGCAAAATTGTTAATATATAAACTGGAATGGTAAGCAACATATGAAAATGTCCTATAGGTTTATTCTCTTTTACCTTCACACTTGAAGTCGTTACACAAAGTTTTCACAGAGCCTGTTACGATGAGTTCTACGATCAGATGATTCAGTTTTTCGCTATTCTTGCGTCATGTGGAATCAAACCCATTGTGGTTATGGGCGGGTAGGTACAGCGTGCGAGTTATGCAGTTCGAGGTGTAACAAAAAGGGGCAACGCTAAAGGGAGGGAAAGCAGGAAGGAGGGAAACTGCTTACCACAACTAGGGAAACTTATTTAACCTTCGTATAAACACTAATTTTAACCCCAGAACTAAGCCTAACTTTAATCTCATGTATAAAACTAAGTCTTATTGCCTAATATATATTTATTTTAGTGTGCGGTTTTCCTCATTCCCGTCTTCCTGCTTTTCCTCCTTTCAGTTTTCCCCAACAAAAATTATACTTCCCTATATCAGTAGCTGCCGCAACCGTGGGTTGACTGTTGCAAGTGACAATTACCCTTTAACAGATGACTATCAATTTAACTACAAAGTGTAAATTAAAAACATTGTACACAGCATAACAATATACCCAGTCAATAACAACCGATATCTTTAGTTTCCATTTCGTATTTTAAAAGACTTATTTAAGGTGAAACGTGCTTAGCGATCTTGAAAAGAACAAGGACCTGGCAGGAACGTTAGGGCTGACTTACTAAGTTACTTAGACAGGTACATATAATTATATGACTTCATATTACAGACATGGTGGAAAATATGAGGAAAGCGGGACCAAGTATAAAGAAAGGAGACAAGGCAAAATTCTTTCTATGGCTGACGCTCTGGAAACAAACGGAAATAGCAGATATGCAGTAGAACCACCTGCTTTGAGTGGGCAAATTATTTCCGGATTATTTTAAAAATTGATATAGTCCATGCTATATGTCGTGTCGTCTATTCTAATTGCCATATTTGCTTTATTTAATTTAAAATCCATACGGATTATTGCAATAATTACAGAAACCCAACGAATTTGACTATACACGATGTAGCAATAACAACAAAAAATCCTAGAAAATGTCGTATAGTATCTGAGACACAATCTGCATATCTAATCATTAATATGTGGCAAGCTATTTGACCCTAGATATAAGAATGTTTATACACAGATTGACTACATTTCGTTCATGTTTATATCGATTAATAGCATGTAACCAACCATTCTAACTTATTTATTTTCCGATTAGCTCAAGTGTTTTATGAGGCTGCGGAAGCAAGTGGGGTTACAGTGGTGTATTCTATAAAACCTGATGCTGACACTAGCACAGCAGCGCTGGCAAATCTATTGAATGCTAAAGTTTTAGCAAGCGATACCATTTATGCTGTTCTAAATCTAAGAGCTGGTTTTCTTCCTCTGAAATGTTTCCCGTGGAAAACAGCTCGGGTGATTATTACTACAGTATACAATTTTATTATGGGCGTGAATATAAGCTAAATAGAGATATTTCTTCTGCCAAATGCATTATCCAATGACGCAACCGATTATAGCTACCGTCCTACTACGATATCGCCACCTTTATGAGATACCGGCCTCAGAGGCTTGCTGACGATATTCCATGCCATGTTTCAGCATATGAAAAGTACACATATGATACAATGTATTTTGCAGGATGATACTGCAAGCGGTATTGAAGCTAAGCTCTATACGATTGACGATTTTTCTCGTTCGTACGGCATAAACACCAATGCAGTACAATACCTAAACATTTTCTTCGGGCGAAATTCACCTTTTCCAGAAAACTTCTTTGAGGTTTTTGTGGGGAAAGAATTCTGGGTGCGGACAGTGGTAATAATTCCGCCCTATTAACTATTTGATTATGTTTCGTTTACAGGGTAAGGGGCAATATCCAAACTTCATACCTAACTTTTTGATTTGGATGCGTCAAATATACAAAACAGACGATGAATTAATCAAAAGGGTGCTGCTTACGTTAACGGATCAAAGCAACGTAACAGCTGTGCGAAATGACATTACGCTTGCCATCGACGAATACCGTTATCCAAGAATGTTTAAAGCATTTCGTCTCCGAGTGTTAGATCAAATAAAGGATGAAAAGTTGAAGACACTTCTGCAAAGTACAGAATATGATAGAGCAGACGAACCAGACGACCTCGATTGGGCCCAGTACGACATTCCAAATAGTTTTTACCAAGTTTTAAAGCAAATACTTCGGGACATTGATCCGGTGCGTCGTAATCTTACTTTAATACTAAGCAGTCCTGACAAACCCTCGCCTAACGACGTTTCAAAAGCCATACGCCGACAGCAATATCATCTGATGGTGGTTAAAGAAGAGACGTCGGTGATGGAGTTTGATAGAGTTGGCGAAGAGTATAAAAAAGTCGCTGACATCATAGTACGACGACCAAAAGACGTACATCCTGCTCTGCAAGACGTCTACACGCAATCGGTTGAGAACAAAGATTTCACTGAATACAGAAAGAACCACATACTTTCAATTCTAGTTGGCGACAATTCTGTCAAACGCTTTGAAGAAAACTGTATGGGCATCAACGCAGAGTTACAGCTTCTACTTGCTGCTAGCATCTTTTGGATTCAAAAAGCATCACCCGATAAAAATGCAATCTCAGCTCTTGCATTCACCGTTTGTTCAATATACTTGGATCGGGAAAATCCGGAGGAAACAGGAATTAATTCTATCATGTGTAAACTAAAAGCATCGTAAGTTTAATATTTTTTTAAGTTCTATACATTATGTATATAAGTATATATCTCGTGCATATAATAAATTATTTAGCAAGTGCTTGATAAGTATTTGAATTTTTAGATACACAGAGATAAACGTGGACTACTTGCAACTATCTGGTCAATGGCAGGCTTGCTTGGTAGAAGCCAGTAGGCTGAACCATATTCTGCGCTTTCCTCTATTGAAACCAGTGTGGAGCAAATTGTTCAATGGAACTCTTTTCGAGGCAAGTATGGCAGCAGTCGAAAACGGTACTTCAATTGAGGAAATCATGGCAGAAATAAGTGGCGGTCAACTTTATGACAATCTGA
The DNA here is from genome assembly GCA_000149265.1 of Ciona savignyi. NCBI lineage: Eukaryota > Metazoa > Chordata > Ascidiacea > Phlebobranchia > Cionidae > Ciona > Ciona savignyi. The sequence goes on along the minus strand of CH002094.1, from coordinate 177,300 downwards.
TGAGGGTACTTACAGCGAAATATTAACAATGGTGAAACTCTCCAAAACCATTTCGAAATTTGATTGGTTAAAGTTAAACAATGCTTTTTCAATGTTTTCGCGCTCTTTTGTTTGTTATGTCGGTCAAATTTAGAACCTGTAACTGGACCGTCACTTGGACTACTGTAAATATGTAAACTGGCGTAGAAAAATAGTTATATCTCTGTATTTAGCTTAATTATCGAGAAGCAGTCAAAGTGTTCACTTAACTCGACCCCATATATCGTCTGATGCAGCGAGATTCCTCTCTGGATAGATTGAAAGTGGCCATGGCCTGCTGCGGTATAAAAGCTTCCTGCTTTTAAAGTACACTTCTGCAATTGAACAACAAACCGTCAAAGAATCCAAGTTTTTGCACCATTCGTCGATATTTTAAAGTTGAACGATGGGAAGAAGAGCAGAGAACACGAAGTACCATTCAAAATGAAGACAAATGCTTATGCAAAATGCACGAATAAACTAAACCCGCAGTTAGTGAACTGAATATTAAGAGTTGGTGACCGTAGGACAAAGCGATCGATTGCCAAATTGTACTTGATTTGCAAGGCAATCGAGGGTTAAGAAGTCGTGTGATTAACCCACATGAACACATTTATTTACGTCCTGTGAAAACGATGATTGACACTTTAAAGAGTTCGCGCAAGAAGCAGCATAATTAGTGCGTCGCCGCCATTATTCAAGTTGCAGTCGTCGATTACTGCAACTATACCGCGATGAAATATCCTTCTATGTAATAACTTTTTGACTCACTGCTAACGCACTAACCGGCCGGATGTTTGTTTTAACGCATAATATTAGTTATAATATATAAAGTAACACATGAAAGTTTTATATATTAGATCCAGCCTTCCGTTACACTTATCGAAACAATGCGCTATAATTAATATTGCACTTACCTTCGATAAAGAATTATTCAGAATTACTGTTTTTGAACATTTATACTGAAATTCCTAAAAAAAATCATGTTTCAATTGGTACACTAGACTAGCAGATGTAGCTTAAGTTAGTATTCTATGCTTACACGTGTAAAGTTTGAGTGATTTAACATATCCCTTTATGACGTAGACTAAACTGCTGAGTTTCAATTACACGCCTGGGTGATTTAGAAAATCACTTTTAATTCGAATTTTTAGAATGGGTACGAACACGATTAAACAGTCAGAATAAATCAGACAACAGTGTCAAATGTATGTACAAGAACCAGGCACTCCTGCAGTATTGCAATTTGTGATATGGGTGATTTAGAAAATCACTTTTAATTTAAGTCTTAAGGCAGATTAAGTATAACTTAGTGTAGCCAGTGAGTCAAACTTGGTGTTATAATGATTTAGTGCTGGTTCAGGGGAAAACTCCTGGACCGGTTTACGGGTAAAGTTCAGTTTCTCTCGGGCTCTCTGGTCACAACTGTATAGCCTACCTTTGAAGCGGCAATCTAAGTATATATAAGGTGTTAGTTTAGTGTAATTATAATCCTGTCGTATTCTGTAGATAAGAAAGAGCTAGCATTGCATTAGATGCATAAACAAGTCTTTCCCTCTAACAGCAACTGAAGACCAGAAAGAGACATTGGCCAGCATATTTTCTCAGTTTTATACGGTATATAATGGGGCTTTTTGTTTGTTTTTTTTTTTCGTTTATATACACAACATACTGCAATAGATCTGACGATTGTTCATGTGTTAACCTGATAGGTTTTCCCAATCATGGGAATAAACATGAATATCCTATCCTTGTCTTAGGGTGGTTTTGATCCGTATAAAGTTGGTTTTTGATTTTAACATGTAGCTGTCCGCCCGGTTGGTCTAGCGGTTAAGTGCGTCGCCTTTTAATCGTATATATTATATCTTATCAATACATAAGAGAGCGTAAAAAAGAGCGACATAACACAGCATCATGACATCATCTCTTGCTCACAGAGGTATCGTGATTGAGTACTCTGTTTTACCTAAACCTATTATTCTAAGATGGCGGCCAGAAAAAATTAAAACAAGTAAGAATGTACGAGTAACTCTGCAATTTATTTTATTAAATACTAATGTCCCTTATGTTAGTCCAAATGTAGGATACGGTGCGGCAGTAATGACATCTTTGATTTTATGCGCTGGGTACAACCCGTGTAGACCTGTACGATGGTTATACCCTCCAGTTAAATAGTTGCGATACAACGCCCAAAAAGCTTGAAGTTTATCTCCAACTTTTAGCTCAAGTTCGCAAGTCCACTTTCTCATATCCGGAATGGGTTTGCGAATTTTCGTATTCCTGCACAGGCGAGAAGGGGGTGGGCTGTGTGCCATGGTGGCAACTTGCGCTTGGCCGATTTCTCCCCAGTAGTGATAATTATCATCAAGGCTTATAATGCTCAGTGTCGGGTCCCGAGGCAAATTCTGCTGCAGTTCGTAGACTAGCCTTCCAATCTGAGAAAAGATTCAATGTGAACTACTATTCCTGGAGTTATCCGGTTAGTCTGGTGGTTTAGTGCAAAGCCTTTTAACCGAAAGGTTGCAGTACGAAACTGGTCGCTAGCTAGTCGGTCGGGTCCTTGGGCAAGGAACTTAACGGACATCGCCTAAACCCAGTGGATTAATGGGTTCTACCAAATTACAGGAATGTCTGAACTATACAACAAACTGTAATAGCTCCGTTAACTCGGCGATGGGCGCAAGGTAATCTGACGATTGCCGGTGTGTTAACCCTCTTGGTGTCCCCATTTACGGGAATAAACATAAATATCCTATCCCATTTTACAAGATTAATGTTCAATGTCTACTACTGTTTATAAAGTTATTTAACATAGGTTAAGATACATATATCTCAAAGTATGGCGAGACACTAGGGCGTTATTACAACTTCAATCTACAAATCATCTCCCATTGCTGTATGTTAAACCCGATAGAGACATTTTAGCATTTTTGTTCAGACCAATTAACCGCCGGGTTTAGGCAATGTCTTCAAAGCGTTATCAAAACCGTTATGAATGCAATAGATTCGATTCGGCCGGAGAAAACTAAAAGAAGGGAAAGCGGGTGGCGGGAAGAAGGGAAACTGCATGCTAAAATGAATATTATGGCATAAGGGTTAGTTTTAAACATGGGGTTAGAGTTAGGGTTAGTCTTAGGGTTGAGATTAGTGTTTAGGTAAGGGTTAAAATTGGTTTCCGTAATTTTAGTACAGTTTCCCTCCTTCCCGCTCATTTTAGCGTTGCCCATTCGGCCAACCTTCGCTTGACGATAAGTTTTACGAACAAGCCAGACCGGAACTTTATTACTCTTCTTACGTTGGAGGAATATGTAACGACAACAAAGTCGCATTCTTTTAACAAAAGTACGTCGAACAATACGCATTTCAGTGCGGTGTAGCTGTGTCTGTCTTGCGAATTGCTGGAGAGTTTCCCGGACTGCGTTATAAAGGTGTATTCTGGGTATCTGTGAAATGCAACATCAAATGGTATGGTTACAATAACCAAGATTGAAAGATTATTGTTTTGAAGAGAATTGAAATGGTGTAGGATTAAAAATCAGGCGAAGACTATAGAGTATAGACAGTTGTTTTACGCACAAAGCACTTGATGAGATTCGAAATGTGATGAGATTCGAAATTTTAAGAACATGTTCTCTCTTGTATCATACTTACTAACAACAGGTTCCCTAAAAGGTCTAATGTCTCTAAAAAACAAGAATCGGATCGGTGATTATCCCGACGTTCGAAGAACATGTTCGACCAAAACCATGCGAACCTTTTGAATCCCATCACTGACTTAACCTAAATAGCAAACACCGAGTCATTTAATAAATTGCATAAAAGTGTGATTACACCCCTTACGCTTTTGCATTACCACGAATAGAAGCTCACTATAAATATCCTATCCTATAAAACATCATGGCTTACTTTTGTTTAGCTTCTTTAATAATCTCTTTGGCGTCTGTAGCAAGATATACTCGTCTGATTACTTTGTCGTTTGGATGCTTCAAAGAGTAACGGTCGTACCAATTTTCAATATGTTCCATGTACCTCTCCAAAGGAAAGTAATCAGCTTCCGAAATCTTATCAGTTCGTCTCACATGAACACTGTAAAAAAACATTTCCAAAATTATTTGAAAAAACTTTTTCAAATTTATGTGAAAAAAAAACATTTCCAAATATATTTAAAAAAAAAACATTTCCAAATATATTTTTTTTAAATATTTGAAAAATTATTTGAAAAAAAACAGGAAATGATTACCCAGCTATAGGATGAAGAAATTGGATCTCAAGTTTAACTGCCTCAAGCTCGTCTAGTATACGCTGTTGAGGACGAAGAAAGTAACTGATAATGTGGCCGGTCCACCAGGCGCTTGGATCAGAATGAACACGTTCTATTCTTGGAATTAGGTGCTCAGGAACTGTACCAGGACTGAAGAGTGAATGACTGGTGTAGGGTCCGGTGATACTTATAGTGACCACTTCATCTTTCGAAGACGTAGCTTTGTGGAATTTAGCTGCAACACGAATGATTAACCCGATCAAACATACATCAGTTTCTATATAAAAAGTCAGCCTAATTTGATAGAAATTTGCAAAAATAATAGCCCATTAAAACAACTTCTTTTTTAAAACATCACTAATTTGTGAAAGTTAGCTGCAACACAACTACGAGACCGATACATACATAGTAATTTTTATAAAAAAAACGGTTTAGTAAACGGCCCATCAAGGGTTTAAAACATACCCTTAAAAAAATTGGAAAACTAAGGGGGTTAACACACGGGCAATCGTCAGATTACCTCGCGCCCACCGTCGGGTTACCGGAGCTATTGCAGTGTGTTGTGTATGATTCACACGTACCTTCAACTTAGTGGAACCCATTAATCCGCTGTGTTCAGGTAATGTCCTTTAAGTGCCTTGCCCAAGAACATAACCGACTAGCTAGCGACCAGTTTCGAACATGCAACCTTTGGTTTGAAAGGCGTCGCGGTAAACCACCAGACTAACCGGTCGGACATTTCCGCATTCTGTTGATAGTTTGAAATTAAACTTACGCTGCCAATGGACCGACGTTCCAAAGTCAGTCCTGTTTATGCAAGTTTCACTCGGGTGCTTGAAAGTAGAATTAAAACCAGGATAAAACACCAACTGGTTTAAATCGTATTGCATCGCCCTGGTTTCACCAACGGCGACGAACAAACATAACCCATAGTCGTGCGCCAAACAACCAAACCCACACTTATGGTCGACCGAGCAGTGTAGCTTGCTTGCTTTCGAGCAATCTTTTGGATTCTGGAACCAGATTTAAAAAAATCACTTCAACTTTCGTAGTGTAGTGAAACACATGATTTGTAGGTTTGATATTCGGCTGTATGTTAACTACATAAGAAACAGGATGTTTCAATTACTGTACTGACTTTTGCAAGTTTTACTTTACCACTAAAGAAGAAGATTGTATATATATTTGATAAGTATACAAGATTTATTTATGAGGATATTCATGTATATCCCCGTGAATGTGAAAACCAATTGGGTTAATATACGGGCAATCGTCAGATCACCTTGCGCCCATCGTCCTTCAATTTGGTACGTAGAACGCATTATTCCGCTGGGTCCAGGCAATGTCAGTTAAGTGCCTTAGGCCTACTTAAGGACACAACAGAATAGCCAGCGAACAATTTCGAATCTGCAACCTTTCGGTTAAATGGCGTCGCTCTTAACCACCAGAGTGACCATGAACTTACATTGTTATCACTGAAACCGATAAGTGAATAAAATCAGATTATGTCTCGGGTAATAACAAAGGGTCTTAAACCTGCGATTTGTATATCATAGTTTGGGCAATATCGTTCAATTCTTGTATCTCCTTGCCATCCTCCACAAGCGACACATTATGCAGAATTTCCAAGTCGTTGAGTAGGGAAGTGGAAAAATAATTTAGTTGGGGAGAAAACAGTTTAGACTTGTCAACCATGTGTTAATCACCCCTAATTATTAAATCAATGTTAAATCGACCACTATATGTTAATGGATCGTCGATTTTTTTGGTATTCTGCTAAACCGAAATTCTGTTAGAGGTGAAACATGGCATAATCGTCAAATTTCCTCGCGTCGACCGTCGGGTTACCGTAGAAAATATATTGTATTGTGTGTGATTCGGACGTTTCTTTAATTTGGTAGAACTCATCATCCCACTGGGTTCAGGCAATGCCCGTTAAGTGCCTTGCCCAAACACACTGAAACCCTTCGGCTGAAAGGCGACACACTATAATTCACCATAGTAATCTGTTAAAGTTAAAATCACGAATAAACTTATTAACATGCCCATAATTCTAGATAGAAATGTAACGTATGAATTTCACCTACTTTTCTAAAGACCGTGATAAACGTGTGAAGTGGGTAAGAATAGATTTCGTGTCGTTTGGTTGTTTCGTTAATCGTTCCGTTTGGTCTCGATATAATTCTCTTAGTTGAATCGCTTTTTGCAAGGCGTTTCTGATTAAAAGTTTACTGTTGATGTCAAATGTGCAGTGTTCCTTTACCGAACTCGGTTGTTTTGATGTTGTGGCTACTGGTTGGATTTTTTCCGGTGGTTGGGTTGATAATGAGGTAAAAATGGGTTTACTCGGCTTGGCAACCCGTTTCTGCAATAAAGTCCCTTCTCTGTATAACTGAAAAATGACTTGGCCAGCGTCGTACCTGAAAATACATAGCTACATAATTGAAATTTGAAAGTATAATGATTAAATACAAAACACGGCCGTTTATCGTGCATACAAGTGACCAATAATAAAAATATGCTGGCTGACATTTATGGTAAAATGCGCACTGTTACAAAATAAAAGGGGTGTTTTTAAGAACGACGTGAACGACATTTAAATATGCGGGTTTATTTGTAAAGCACTAAAAAGGAGAATTTACACTAGGTATACATGAGTTGGTTGCTTATGACTACGTATCAAGAAACCGAAAACATATTCTATGTAGCCTATTGGCAATTATGTAGGGTATTGTTGTTTTCAAGTCACTTTAACGTATATTAAATCCCGAACATGACATCCGCTTAGCCTAAGACAGGGATGTCCAACATTTTATTGTAGTGGGCCGCATTTTTACTTAAAATAATTCAAAAAAAAAATACTACTAGGAGTAAAAATAACTAACGGGCCGCACAAAAATCTCAGGTGGGCCGCAGGTTGGACATTCCTGGCCTAAGACAAACCGACACACCACTCAATAGATTAGATTTACTTTAAGCACACACACTTCTGAGCCAACTTAGAGACAAACCAGGACTGCTTGTGTCTCTGCCTGTGGACTAGTGTTTAAAAACAAAATAGTTTGGCCGTCTGTAATCCCAAAACCGGACATGGTAATTACAAATCGAAACGATTTGACCTAAACCAATTTTGCATGCTTTGAATAATGGGTGTTATATACCACAGTAGTCTTGCTTTTGGATTTCAAGCTTACTTCTGAACATCAATTACTACACACAAAAACGCACTTACCGAATTAGTTTATGGTCGTACAGAAAGAGCACAAATAGGACTATTCCAACAAGCACTGACAATATACGCATTGCATTTGGCGCCATTAATTTTACGTTTGCTCTCAACGAACTACCAGTAACCTTACTATAAGGGTAAAATAAACGTGTCGATTATTAACGTTTCGGGCACTTACTCGACTGTGAAACCTAAACTTTTTCTAGCGCTCTATTATTGGGGTTCACCCAGGTAAAAAGTATAGTTTTGCATTGCTGGTTTTACAATTAATCACCGTGCGAGTTTAAAGGCTATATTACAGCAATCCAACCTTAATCACTTTATTCTATCTTTATTATTATATAACCAAAGGTTTAATTCTATCATATGTTCATTTGTACTTTAACAATCCACATAAATTTCTCTATATATACTTATCTTAATGATAAACGTCTCGAAAAGTTATCATTCTGGTGGAATCAAAGAGATTGATTTACCCACCACCTTACTCCGACATTTTTAATACTTTAATATGTTTCACTAGAATCTGTTTGACAGTACTCTGTATATATATTCCAAATACTGCGTATCTTGCTTAATACAAACCCTTTAGGCGAGTGAGCACGTAAAATAAGAGGGTGTATCGTATAGCACAACGGATGTTTAATCAAGCGATGAATGCCGCTACAACAATGAATTATAATTAGGATGCAGTCTGCGGTTGTGTGATAAGTCTGTGAATGGAATAAATTAACAAATAAAGATATTAGATGCAGTATAACACAACTGGTATGCCATGAGATTATTAATAATGCTAAAATATTAAATGAAATGAGATGCATCACCACAAATGTTGTGAGAGCGAGGCGATATCTAAGTAATCATCTACTAATTTATGTGACTGATATATCTATACTAAGAAATGTTCAATACTGTGTATGATTGCAAGGTTTAATCAAATCTACTGCTGGTTAATTTTAAACGGTCCAAGTGATTTCCCACCTGTAAATGTAGCG
>CH002094.1:128365-143146 GCA_000149265.1 Ciona savignyi | reverse complement strand
CGTCTGTCCGCCATGACGGACATGAGTTTCTTCCCATTTAGTTTAAATGACGCAGTGATTTGTTCTCATCGTATATATTTATTTTATTCTCTTTGTCGAATACGGCAGAAAGGGCCGTACACCCACTGAAACAAGAATAGCAAAACAGTTTGATTAACCTGGTCAATGTGGGCAGTTATCACACTGATATATTGTAAATAGCACCTACGCCCTTAATAGGTGCTCACTGTGATTGAATGTTGTATTTTATTTATTCTGAAAAAAGGCAAAAGACACAGTTTAATAAAATATAGAATGCTGCATTGTGCATGATATATACTAAACTCAAAAGTCAAAAATAAACATTTTTCATATTGAGCTTTCTAAATCCCAGTACTAATTAGTTCAGAGCTAATGTTCGTTGTCGTGTCTCCCTTTTTCCACTGCAAATCTTGCATTTTATCTTTAATCTAGAAAAGAGTTTCTTATTACTGGATGCAGATCAATTCAAAATGTAATGGAATTAATTTCGCCCTGTTTTGTACAATGATATATGATATGTTCATGAAATCTTTTATGTTTCGCCCTGTTTTAAACTTTATTTCAACTTGAAGTGGCGCAAAATTTATGTTCGATTTGCACCGTGGCATTAATTTCTGCATTGTTATAAGTTAACAATACATAAATCAATGTAAGTCATTGGGAAGCATTCAGCCGTACTATTACCTGAGGTACAGTGTTACAGCAATTAAGGCAGCCGTTTTTCAATGGAACAGGCAATATAGGAAGCACGGCGCCGGTCCAGAGCGCCTTTATTATAAACAATCTAGTCAGCACGTTTATGCATTGCTTAAATAGTGCGGAATTTGTCCGATTTTTGGTAAACGGGCAGATAATAAAAAAGAAAGGCAAAGTTAGTATTTCATTAAAAGCTATAAAATCTCTATTTTTAAGATATTCCTGTTGGCAATGAATAGATACATAGTTTTAAAATTATTATATACATATAGTTTCGCTGAGAACATAGTTTTAATATTATTATAGACGCTTTGCTGGTAGGAGTGATTTAACATTAAGCTAGCACATTAGTATCAACAGTGGAATGCTTTTACGACCGATAAGATTGTAAAATACGTAGTCTGTTAGGACTGGTATCTAATGGTAGTTCTAGCTTTTACTAAAAGCTTTGATATTAAGTTAAAGTTAATAAGGATTCACTCATTTATTTGTGTGTAAACGTAAAGATTTCTTCTTAGCGAGGTGTTTTTATCACGTAACTGTACCTCGCCCATTGTCTACTCGAATCAACTACCAAAACACTCTTAATTTATTGTTGTAAAACCAGGAAGGAAATTTAAACGCGTTAGCTTAATTAGGCCAAGTGAGCTACAGATTATATCGTGTATTTTGAATGTAGGAAATTGCTTTACACAGTCAAAATGGTAAACAGATGGACTTTGATATCATGTTACGCCTACATAGTTCTCAAAGCGATGACTTATTAAAGGTAACGATTTATAGCTCAACAGACCGTATAACTGACAGAGTTTCTGTATAAAGCGTGCGACATTTTATGACAGTTTTAGGAATAGGACACTTCAGTGACGCGACTATAGCGTGTCTTTGTTAAATATTTGATCATAGGTGTTCCATTAACGCTTTCAGTTCTTACAGTGGCACTGTTAGTTTGTGTAAGAATAATCAAGGAGACAACATTCAAGACTACACTAAAACCTGAAGTGTACGGTAAGTCGTTTATATTTAAATATATTTCAATTTAATTGTAATTAGTTAGGGTTGAAACGAAATTTTAGCTGGCTAAATATAACCTGGCTAATTGTGATAAAGTTTTGACACGGGTCTACTTATAAGTCAAGATATTGTTAGACATGGGTTGTCACCCGAATCGTGAGTCATGTCTGCCGGTAAAAAAGTTCGACCGGTCGTATGATAACTAGTAGGGTGTCGTACCATCAACCGGAAGATTACGTCATCAAAACCAACTATTACTTCTTAGTTCTTATGGGCACCTTATAAAATCTTAACAGATAACTTGAACTATATTTGCAAATATGTGAAATAAGCACTTAACAAAATGGCTCCTGCAACATGAATATCAATATAAAGTACCTTGGAAAATCTTAACAAATAACTTGAACTTTGTGTTTATGCATCCAGCGGAACACAAATATGAGTATATATTATTATGAAGCACGCAAGTTTTATGTTTTGGTTTCGAAGCCGTGTTTAATATGTTTCCACACTATAGTACGCCGTTAATGTAATTTAAGTCGTTTACATCAAAAGGCTAGTCATGTTTTTCATATTGCAGATATTATGTGAAGTAATATACGCCCTCTACACTGAATGAAAAATTCACATTCAAATATACCTATGCAGGCAATGCGTATCTACATACATTATTTATTGAGTAGTAACATACAGGTATCGGGCAAGAATAAGAAGGTAATCTTATATAGATTACTAACCGTAAAACAGCATATACTTTTATATAGTCTATAGTTAAAGGGCCTTAATAAAAAGTAATAAGTCGAACCAACTGTAAAGTAATACGCGGCATTGGCGGTATCTAATTTACATATTGTTTTGTGCACTTGTATTTTGGGTACAATAGGCACCGAAAAACAATAATTAATATAAAATAACAGTAACGAAAACTGGAAACAGCAAACCGACCGTGGTTTTAACCCGCCAATTGATTCAGTTTTCGTTTATTGGTATCTATTATCTGGATTATAATTCTATATATGTAAAGGAAAAATTAACTACGTAAATCATTTTTTATTTAAACCAGTGCTTCTCAAATGGTGCGCCACAGAGGTTAGGTAGGTGCGCTACACTTGCATTTCTTAAATTTACGACAGAGTGTGCATAGATCATAAACTACTAAATGGTTAGTGTCTAGTTCGTTCTTTTCCATTATAACGTTAGTTCTACATTAACTTTTTAAAAGCAAAAGCGCTCAAGAAACATTAATTTCCGTGCAAAGTGCGCCCGTTCGTTTCTTAATTGGTCTTGGGTGCGCTACAAGGTTAAAAAGATCGAGAACCACTGATTTAAAATATAAATAACCTGTGCCGTGATTCTATTCGTTTGTCATTTTTTAATACACAAAAATTAATAAAACTAAAACACAAAAATGGAACAAAAAATGAATAAATCTAAAAAACTAACCTACCCAGTTACCCTATCTATAACATCGGCATGCCGACAGTGTTTAGTAGGCTGATTAGGGAAATCCGTTGATTCGATGAGTCACTCTTGCAATTGCAATCACAAAACGCTAGAAGATTGTCATCAAAAAGAAACGCCTACAGGCCACCGTACAGATCTATGAGGCGTTCATACCAGAAACTGTAAACGGCTACAATTACTATTAGCTTGTATAAAGTTCTATCAGCGGATACAGGAAACCGCATTCTTTAGATTTGCGTTTCATCTCAATTTGGAGCGTATACTGTAGTTGCCTTCTATATATCGTTTTACTTGGTATAAAATACCAGCAGACAGTAAAGCCCATATATTCTCGAAAGTTATGTTGTTTATTCAGCGAAACTGTTTTTTTTAAATACGTATACGTTATCCAGCAGTCAGACACGGTTTCGTGTCTTAGTCTATTTAGGCATTTTATAAAGTTATGATTAATATAAAGGCTTATCAATCCAAAGAAAGTCTTTCTTAAAATGCTATGACGCTTGTTGCGTCATAAAACCTATTATTACTCAATAGCGGCGTGTGGTTAACTATATACTAAGGAAGTTACTAAAATACCCTTGTAATAATTAGCACTTTGAAGCTTGTTCAGTTAAAGTGTACTTAATACTCGGCCAGACCTTAAACGTATGTAATTAGATAGGAAGTGTTGAATGTTGGATTTATAACTGACAATACTTTGTTTTAAAGCTAAGGGTTTATTGCGCCCAGTTCAAGCAATTTAGCTCATACGTTTGCATATATAGGGAGACACAGCCTAAGTAATATGGAAATTGCGAAAGTTAGAAAATCGGCCAACAAAATAAGCTTTTGGTGGAAGTTTAGGTATCCAATTGATCAGTTCGCAATGCTATTCATATGGTGCCTTTCTTTTTGTTTTATTTGTTAGGTATGTAAACAATTAGGCGTTATTGTTTACAAATTGAAGGAAGGGTTTTAGTAAGTCTATGTAAAACCTTATTACCGCGATACTAAAGCCATTGTAAGCCGCATTGAATGTTAAGTTAAAGGGTTGTTGTCATGATTTAAGCATTTCCTTAAATGCAGCTTTCTAGGGTGACTTTTTGGTCTTTCGCTGCATCCTTTGCTGTGCATTACTATACATTATTGTATATATTGTTATCGTTTGTAAAAAATGTGATGTCAACATAAATTTAAAAATAAACTAAACTTTCCATCAAAAAAAGAAATACCATTTTATGCTTGAATGTGAGCAAATTGGTGCTGTATTAGTGGAGATATTGTGTTTTAAATTAGACAAATGCTGTACATGCTTATTTCCTTTAGGGCTCCACGAATAGCGTGTCATACATTACAACATAAAGGATTCCAGCTGTATTGGCGGATATGACATCATTACAACATTGTACATTCCTAGTATTCGTTCAACTTGAATAAGCTTTAAAAATTAATAACGCAGCGAATATACAACCGATTTGCTTAAAACGAAATTAAATTTGAAGTAATTTAGGCGGGAAATACTATGGTAAATAAAGTAAAATCTATTATTGTAAGGTGTAAATGCGTTCAGCGTTTTTGACTGTCACTCTTAATTTGGATTTAGTTACTATAATCGAAAATAAAATGCGTTGTTCATTATACCCTAAACTCGGGAGAAATTGCAACTTCCTAAAACAAATCATTGCAATTATCAACTTTATATAATTACGTCCTATTCTAATTACCGAATTAATGAAATTTTTCCAATAAAGGGCTTATACATTTATACGTATTGTTAAATCCAGTTATTTCTTGATTAAATATGAAAAAGACGTCGCCAGCCGTAGGCAGACGATATCCATCGGCCAAATTACTGAGTCCACGACCATATTCCATGTACGTAGATACGCGGCATTTGAAAACGAGTGAGGAGAATCTCTCTTTGTCGTCATCATCGTCTGGTTCGTCGTCATATCTAGACTTCAGTGCAAGCGGTTCGGGGAATCCCCTTGTAAAGTGAGTTTGTGCTTATCAAGCCGGCGGGCACGAATTTCTTTCTCAGACAGTGATATGAATGTGGTTGAAACGGATACCATTTTCATCCCAGTGTTTTGGTTTAATCTTTACCCATACAATTTTGCAGACAGGGGATAGAGTAGTAATATGGTGGACTCAAATGCATTGTTAAATAACTAAAAGTTATTTGAAAATCTCTTAACCAGACTTTGAGTTGACGATTACCCGTATTACTACCGTCCTTGTCCCAAACATTGGTAAAAACTACTGTAGTTTAGTTTAACTTTCGCTCCATCATGACACAAAAAATAGTACAGTCATCTACAGAAAGGGACAGTGTCATAATTTCACTTGTTAAAACACGTCTGTAAATAAATACAGTATAATGGAGAGTAAAAAATGACGAGGCCGTTAAACCTTCATTAAACAAAACAAATTTGAAGGAGCAAACTTATTTTAATTCAAAATGAATTAAATTAGAAACTTTGAAAAGTGTGCAAACATGCCGATAACTGATGTGATAAACGGAAAGAAGCACAGCAGTTACACAAAAAAAAACTTGCCGGAAGAGGGCGAGAGAGATACATATTTTAAATCGCTGTCTTCAATTAGCATAAATCGATACGATCGTGTGACACATATACCGATTCATTTAAATAACAGTCTTGGTGCCAAGCCCATCATGCATTTGAAATTGAGTCCAATAAGAAATTAACAGAAATCCCATTAATTTATAAAATTCTTTGACTTAATTTCGTTATTACAACCTGATATAACATTTAAAAACGACTTTGATGACGAACTATAATTGATTCGAAACCTTGCCCAAAATAAAAGTTTATTTATTCTGCAATATACTTTAGTTTAGTTTAGTTTATTCCTTGTTTTGCCCCAATAATAAAAAATGGCAAACGAATATAATCACGACACGGACAGGAAAAGACGGCAAAACAAACGGCAAAATAAAAACACGTCATATAAAAAGGGATATAATTTAATAAATAGTCTATAGCGGACTCTATAGCGGTTTATATTCGAGCACTAGGAAAGGATATTCATGTTTATCCCCGTGAATGGGAAAACCAAGGGGGTTAACACATGAGCAATCGTTCAGATCACCTCGCGCCCACCGTCAGGTTTCCGGAGCTATTTCAGCGTGTTGTATATGATAGACACGTTCCTTCAATTTGGTAGAACCCATTAATCGGCTGTGTACCACTAACTGGTTTATCGCCCGTACAGACAGAAACGCAACTCAGCTGCAGACCTTCTATCCTCGTCGGACTGCAGTGGCGTCTTGAACGGCTTGGTTTGCTCCAGTTCAGCCGACTTAACCGATAATCAGTCACCCACCGACCGAAACACCAGCCGCCGTGACCAGGATAAGAAGCGAAAAAAGTCGCCGTAAGTTGCACCAAAATACATGTGTGGAATAGAATTCTAGAGCTTGAAGTTACGTTGGAATATATGCACAGTTGTGTTGTTTTACAAGCTTGTTTTATACAGTTAATTCAAATGTGCTTTTACTGTCCAACACAACACAGTACTTTCATTAATACGACTGTAGGTCACACGCAGCAGTATTTCGACAAATGCCTGTCTTACGACGCCTACATGTAAATTAAACCAAGTAGATTTATGTGTTCTACCAAATTATTAGAATGTCTCAATTATACAACACACTGCAATAGCTCCAGAAACCCGACAGTGGGCGCGAGGTAATCTGACGATTTCCCGAGTGTTAACCCCCTTGGTATTCCCAATCACGGGAATAAACATACATATTCTATTCTATTCTAAAACTAACATATTTACCAACATCTGTCATCTGTTATAATATTCAACCTCAATCAGAAACAAACGACCCGTCATGCAACCAGCAGGTCCAAGCACCAAGTCCTGGGTCGCTCCTAGAACCGTAAAGTAAGTCGTGTGCTTAAACAAGTCTCCCTGTCTATTAGCTATCGAATTTCTCTTAATCTTTTTGCTAACATTACCAAGATACATAAACCTACTTTTTAATTGGGGTCGTCTTCGGAAAGGCGCAGCTACCGTAGACTTGTTCATAATAACTCCTTGGGTAATCAGCATAACATGTTTAACTTAACCACTATGATAGGGATATGTTGAGTTATTTAGGGAATCTCGGAGCACATTCTTACATCTAAGTTTAGAAATAATCCCTGTAAAATAACTGGTGGTGTTAAAATATTGCGCGGTAATATTTACTCCTATTTATCACAGACTACTGCACTGGTAGCCTGTAATACGATCGATACCACCTGTGCTTGGTTTGAAATATACTCCAGCACATAAACACAAGTGACTTTATAGTCCTATATAGTATCTTTTGTGAATATCAAAAATAAGACTTCATTTTATTAACCATCAGTGGGCAAATACAGCAAGCTCTTCAATCGCATCAATTTAAAATAGCAATAAACAATGGATGCAGTAAAATCTTCGACAATTCGACTTCGGGCACGAGTTTTACAACACCCATTGTATTTGGGATATATACGGTATTCATGTTTATCCTCGTGAATGAGAAAACCAAGGGTTAACACACGGGCAATCGTTATCATTTCTTATCGGAGCTATTGTAGTGTGTTGTATATGATTGACTAAATTTAGTAGAGCCCATAATCTGCTAGGTCCAGGCATGTCATTAAGTGCCTTGCCCAAGGACACAACCGACTAGCTAGCGACCAGTTTCGCACCTTTAACCCTTCGGCTGAAAGGCGACGCACTAAACCACCAGACCAACCCGTCAGTCTTTCTTTTCTACCTCGGGGTTATAAGTGCCCCACCCACACAAACACATCAATATAACGAACCCGACCCATAACAGGCGACTAGCCACTCCGGGCCATGCGTTCGGGACCTGTATCTCTACAACCGGCAACTGTTTCGTCTCAGTGGTGGGCAGCAAGGGCGACCGGTTCATCCAGAGTTATGACCGCAACTGCAATCTTCTCAAGTCGTTCCCCACCCGGGCCACAAAGGGCGGGAGGACGTTTGAACCTTACCAGGTAATGTGAGGATACCCCTTATCTCGGGGATTCCCCTATTTAACACCTTAAGCACGACAACGGAACGGCGATTGCCAGTTACCGTGGGCTTTTAGTCAAGTTTTTTAAGCCGATAATAAGTTTTTTTTTATATATATTCCTGAACACCTTGTTACCACCGTAGCAATTTTGAGTTTTTGGAGCTCTTGCAGTTGTGTTCATTATGTATCATTACCCTAATTTAGTTTTTAATCTATTTTATTTAATTAAAATATTTTTTTGTAGTTTCCGTAACCTTGGTTACCTGTGGAATAAGTTTACGACATTGCAGAGGGCGGGGTAATCTGACGATTAGGATAGGATAGGATATTCATGTTTATTCTCGTGAACGAAAAACCAAGAGGGTTAACACATGGGCAATCGTCAGATTACCTCGCGCCCACCGTCGGGTTACCAGATCAATTGCAGTGTGTTGTGTATATTAGATACGTTCCTTCAATTTAGTAAAACTTAAAATCCGCAGGGTTCAGGCAATTAAGTGCATTGCCCAAGGACACAACCAACCTACTTTTATAAGTAGCGACCAGTTTCGAACCTGCAACTTTTCGGTTGAAAGTCGTCGCCATAAACCGCCAGAGTAACCGGTCGAATTGACGTGTAATAACGGCCATTTCGTTTTTCCATTCACAGATTTAACATGAATATCCTATCTTAATTACCTTAATTCTATGGTCACAGTAATACTTTCAAAGTGTTGAAATAATTTGGACTTTTAAGACTTTTTTTTATCCGCATAACTTTAAGAAAAAAGAAAAACGATCGTTAACTTTGTAATTGAATTATAACCACGCAGATAAGCGAGATGCCTGACGAAACGTTAGCAGTGGCTTGCGGCAATTGCGTCACCGTATGGACGAAAGAAGGCAAACTGCTGGTGGAGCATGGAAAGAATTTATTCAAATTCGCGAAGTTTCTTGCCGTGCGCTCCACAGGTAGATATCTAGCATTTTGCGTTTAAATGTTGCAGACCTTAACAGTTTGATAATTTTTTTTTACAGTTTGATAATCGTGATAAGGTATGAGCGGGCATTTATTCACAGAATAATATTACTTGAATAATATGAGAATTCGAATGGCAACAGTCTGAGCATAGCCTTTAAAAAAAGATTCAAGTTCGGCCTTGGTTGCAACTTTTGGACATTTTATTTATTTTTTTATTCTATTTGAATAAGTTAAGGAATTTGCCTTATATTCCCTCTGCTACAAAAAAAAACACTTATTGCATTAACAGTACCACTCTCATCAAAACACACATTAAATTATAACAAATCACACAATGTATCATACAACCAATGATAAGCTTCAACAACTCGATTCCAGGCTTGGAGTAACTGGTGGGTGAAGATATAAATTCGTATCTTTTTGCACCGGGACCCAGTGGATTTATAGGCTGTAAACATGCAGTGTGTTTTATAGAATGGAGACAACTTCGAAAAAAAAAATTTTTTCGAGCTAAGTTTCGAAACCAATAAAGGTTTCGTCACTAAGACCGTTTTTTAGAAGTCTGTATATGTATCGTCGCTTTAACCATTCGGCCACACGACCGTACGACAACTTTGAAAATGTCTCCATTCTATAAAACACACCGCAATAGCACCATTTGGCGATAACTTTTGTTGCAACGTTCGTTTCAAACAACAAGGGACAGTACTGAAAATTTTCTCCCACATTTTCCATTAATTCGTATTATTCCCAACTCTCCAAGGTGAAATAATCGTGGCCGACACAGACGGAGATTTCAGTGAAAGTGATATCCGCGGGAGGGCAGCAGATCAGCAAAATTCCCCACGATTTCAAAGCGCCGACAGGTGTCGCTGTCGATAGCAACGACAACGTCATAGTCGCCACTTGGAGCAACCAGATCCACGTCAGTCTTCCCGGTTTAAGTTTCGAATTCACGATGGTCTCGTCATAAGACCGTTTTTTATAGAGAAATTAGTATATAGGTATTAATAGGATAGGATAGGTTTTTTTATGGTTTATCCCCGTGAATGGGAAAGCTAGAGGGGGTTAACACATGGGCAATCGCCAGATCACCTCGCTCCACTGTCGAGTTACTGCTGGAGCTATTGCAGTGTGTTGTGTATTATACAAACATTTCTTCAATTTGGTAGAACCATTAATATGCTGCGGGTTCAGGCAATGTCCGCTAAGTGCCTTTCGGTTGAAAGGCGTCGCACTAAACCACCAAACCAACCGGTCGGACTAAATCACGTTGACCATTCGGCCACACGACCCTATCACGTCAGTTAAACTTCGTGTTGTTTTAGATTCAAAATGATTTCTATATAAAACCGTATTCGTGACTAAGGGGTTGGAAACTTTGCTTAGTTAATAAATTATAAGCGTAGCCGGTCGTGTGGCCAAAATGTTAGCGCGACCGACTCCTATACAACAGGAGAAGTGCGTCGCCTTTTCAACTGAAAGGTTCAAAACTGGTCGCTAGCTAGTCGGTTGTGTCCTTGGGCAAGGAACAATAACCCGACGGTGGCCGCGAGGTGATCTGACAATTGCCCGTGTGATAACCCCCTTGGTTTTCCCATTCACAGGAATAAACATGAACATCCTATCCTAACATACTTTTTAAAATCCGGATTTGATGCATTATGGTAAAGGAGATATATGTATTTATAGTTCAATTTTGCTAATTAGCTAGCTCACTTATAGCGCACCGAACTTTTAGCCGAATGGTCGCTGTGTCGAAACTACGACTGGTCAGTTGAAAACACTCCCGAGATCAGGGAATAAACAATAAATAAATGTATATCGCTAGCGTGGATAATCTTGTTGCTAAACAGATCCTCCGTGACATGCGGTGTACAACACACTGCAATAGTTTCTTAACCCGACGGTGGACACGAGGTAATCTGACAGTTGCTCGTGTAATAACCCCCTCACCCCCAAAATATTGTACGAATATCACAAAATTGAACCTGAATATTTTAAAATAAAATTGGAACATCCTTAACTAAGACATAAATATCCTAATATATGGCATGAATATCCTATCCTACCACACACACGCGTATAGTAAATAAGTGGCACGGTATGGAAATACGCTCCGGTAACCCGACGGATGGTGCTAGGCAATTTGACGATTGCCCGTGTGTTAACGCTTCTTACGATTTCCCATTCACGGGGATATAACATGAAATTCCTAAAACAATATAGGAATATCCTAAAATATGGATATGAATATCCTATCCTAACGTATAAGTGATAAATAAGTTGTCCATGCAGATATTCGACGCCGATAACGAATTGACTCGGACATTCGGTCACAAGGGCGAATCGGGGGGCGAAGTCGACCTTCCGTACGGGGTGTGCGTCGACTGTGAGGATAACATTGTCGTGTCGGACATGTGGAACAACCGTGTGACCGTTTACAGCCAAGAAGGTTCCTTCATCCGGTATATTGACCATGGGCTCAATAGAAGCCTCACTAAGCCCGCGTTTATATCGGTAACGCGAGGGAAAGTAGCTGAGGATAATCGCTTAGCGGTCACGGATTTTCTTACCTGTTCAGCTTGGGTGTTTCTATTTTAGTTCTTTTGTTCTTACTGATTCAATATCGCGTCTTCAATCTTTAGTGCTGTTTATCAATTTTGTTGTTTTTTCTGCTCAGCTTCGTTATTTCGTTTTCGTTTCATACTGACTACGTGAGCTGTTTGTTAAAGCAGGTTTATTTCAATCATGCTGTAACTTCGATCTATATTTTTGTTCCTTTCCAACAGGAAATAAACTGTTTATTCAAAAAATGTCTCCTTTCAAACAGTTACTACGTCTAGCCTAGCGTGAATTTTTTGTTTAGACCAGTGTTTCTCAAACGGTGCGTCTCAAGGGTTAGCTCTTGGTGCGCCACACTTGCATTTCGTAAATTTACGACAGAGTGTGCATGGATCATAAACTACTAAATGGTTAGTGTCTAGTTCGTTCTTTTTCATGGTAACGTTTTGAGTATTTAGCATATTGTTTTGACTTCCCATGCAAGGTGCGCCCGTTCGCTTTCGTAATTGGTCTTGGGTACGCTACGAGGTCAAAAAGATTGAGAACCACTGACTTAGACAATGCTTTTATGGAGTTTGACAAGCTAACAAAAGCGCCTGGATTATAATACAGCTCCCAAAACTAAAATGTGCTTTACATTATTTTACGCGAACGTTAAAAACATCGGTGTTAGCATGTTTAATAAAACAAACTGCATAGGATATTTATGTTTGTCCCAGTGATTGGGAAAACCAAATGGCGTTAACACATGAGTAGTATATTTTTATACTAGGAAGTTTTATACTAGAAAAAAAAATTCGTATCGATATGATTTATTTCATATTCTAACTTGTGCACCTTACCACTGTTGTATTATGATTCGTACATTATTTTAAATAGGAAAAATACCGTGTTGTTTTGGTCAATATGTGGACATAACATTCGAAGTAATAGTAAACGCGATAACTGTAGCAAAAACCGGGTGAATGTGTCGCGCCATTGTTGGTTTAAATAATCCGCTTAACAATGAAATCTCTTTCGCTTTGTTTGGCTCGTGTTCCGACGATAAAGTGTATTGTGTTCGGTTGGTAGGTGATCCGCTACCACAACGCAGATTTTGGCCAGGTGGATGCTATGTCTTTAGCTCGGGCCATGCCACAGTTAGCGTCAACTCATAAAGAAAGAAATTGCGCTATTTACAGTGATTGTAAGTGTAGGGAAAGCAAAATATCTGTCCATGTGGATTTTGTGCTACTGTTTCCAGAATTGTCCCTTACCAAATAGTGTATATAAACTTTAGATATTTCTGATCTACAATGGTGGTAAGGGCATGGCTAAAGTTAGCATAGCAACTAGCTATATGGATTTTGTTCCACTAGATTTATTGATGCAGCGCTACACCTAGATTAAAGTTGCCAAAAAAGTGTGTGAAATGTTGTTACAGTGAGGACAGAGCTAGTATTAGTATAACAAGATTTCCACGTTGATTTTTGCTACAAACCGAAGCACTGTGTTTACAGATAGCGTAAAGTTGATTAAAACCATATGTGTTTAATTGACAGCAGAGATAAGAAAATATGATACAGGTTATTGTAAGTTTATGTGTAAGTTTATAAAATCAAACGTTACATTAAGTTGGGGTATCATCTTTTGTACAAAGATAGCTTTATTAAGTAAAGAATACCAGATAACATGCATTATGCATATTTTTGTATAAGGCATAGTCCGTCGTAATTATCAACTAAACTTACGATTACCTTGTGATATAGTCAACATAACGCAATACTGTATGCTGTTCTAATGGTTTAGGCTGTAGCGTTTTGTTACATCTGTTTTATAGGTATCAATGTCAGAAAGTGCATTAAAATTATTGAGTAAATGCAGAGGTTATGACTAGATACTACAATACGATATTGTAAGGTTCATTTTAAAAATGATGAAGTATCTCGTTAGTAAAACAACCTCGGACATTTCTTGTGTGTATTTTATGGCATATGATTGTAAAACCAGTGTAAACAAAAAGCGTATGCCAAAACTTAGGACAATTTACATTATTGTGTTGCATTTATGGACCCACTTAACAAACCAAATT
Source organism: Ciona savignyi (assembly GCA_000149265.1). Taxonomy (NCBI): domain Eukaryota; kingdom Metazoa; phylum Chordata; class Ascidiacea; order Phlebobranchia; family Cionidae; genus Ciona; species Ciona savignyi. The sequence continues at coordinate 129,328 of CH002094.1, read as the reverse complement.
CACTTTTACGACCACTGGTAATAAGGAAGCTTATTGACCAGTTACCGACTTACCCCATCAAGTGTTGGTTAAGTGGAACTAAAGAGCACTTAAGTGTTGACCCATCAGTGGACAATTTTACCATTAAAGCGATTTAAGTGGATTCCGAAAGATAAAAGACCGATCATCCGGCAATTAAAGTTGCTAGGTTTTGTCTCTAGGTTTAAAAAAAGATTATTTAATACAAAGTCACTGGCCCTTATTTAAATATTAAGTAAGGTACAGTCAAATACATATGCCTTATCGGTGCAATGTTTACACCTTTCCAACACCAGAATGGGTGCATTCAATTAGTTTCTGTTCTCTTGGTTCATTTATCGGGTCCGACACTAAACCATGGTTTTCCGCTGTTCACATTTGAATTTTAAAATGGTTTAGCGGCAATGTCCGTGTTCTAACGACTATCGTTTTGCCGTTTTTTCCCCGTTTTCCCACATTTTTATCAAAGGTCCTGCTTCGTGTTTTCATCGTGGACACAAAAAATATAACCAAACTAGTGTGTTATAGTATTATTAAATCAAGAGACTTGGCGATTTTACATAAACGTGTCATTAACATCTAGCGTGAGATCAACCTTACCGAGACACCGACATTTTCTGATCTCACTTAAAAGGTCCTTCAGAGTAACGTTTTGTGTGATTCACAGGTATTGTCTGAATCTCAGTTCGATGTAGCCCAATCACGGGTTCCTCAATTAAAGTAACCATTAAGAATGAGTGATAAAATAATAGCGGCGTTGGAGTATTTGGATGCCCATACTTCTCTTGTGCATCAGAAGCCGAGACATGTGAGTTATTTTTTAATCAATACTTTTGCTCGATCACGCTGTCAATTAGACTGATACTATCCGACCGGTTTGTCTGGTGGTTTAGTGCAACGCCTTTCAACCGAAAGGTTGCAGGTATAACAGCGGTCGCTCAATAG
>CH002094.1:118015-128265 GCA_000149265.1 Ciona savignyi | reverse complement strand
CTTAGCAAAATATTTTGACCTTCGAAATAGCTTGGTTGGTTGGTGCGTCGCCGTTCAGTCAAAGGGTAGTAGGTTCGAAACTGCTCGATATCTGGTCGGTTGAATCCGTGGCAAAGGCACGTAAGAGATATTACCTGAACCCAGTTGGTCAATGTTTTCTGCCAGAAATAAAGAAATATATCAATCAAACACAACCCACTGTAATACCTCCAGTAAAACGATGGTGGGCGTGAGGAGATATGACGATTGCCCGTGTGTTAACTCCCATTGCGTTTTTCTATTCGCTAGAATAAATATAAATATCCTATACTATTCCTCTAATGTCCTGCCCATATATACACACGGTTCTAACGGTTAGCCTCTGCTTAGCGTTCGCTCGGAGACATAGATGCCAAGTACAACACAATCGACCCCACCGAAGCTGTGAGGTTACGAGGCAATATAAGCCTGACTGGCATATCTCGAATCAACCCATCTAGTGCAAAAACAATTGACCAAATACTCGATGAAGATAGAAAGAAAATTTCCCGATCGTCCCAACGTTTAAAGTATGTATAACTCTATATTTTAATATAGTACTATTAACTTTTTTTTCCCGACACTTGTAATATGTTGGTTAAGTACGGTGGTCATGGCCAGAAGGGGTATGTGTTTAATACTCATCATGTTGACTAAAGGAGACAATAGAAATTATGTAGAAACCCCGTTAAACAATATTTTTTTCCACGATTCCTATCACCAGCAGCTTGCTGAAGGCCTGATACGTTTGTACGATTTATATCGTCCAATCCATTATCCGTAGTTATTACAGTCGGGGCCTCTAATTACTACAGGATCGCTTGGACCGCTTGGATCGGGCACCCAAACCCTAAATCTAAACCTAACACTAACACACCATGCGACCCAAGCCATCCTGTAGTAATTAAAAGTACCGAATACAGTCGTGTCGTTTTTAATTCGACCGATGTATAACAGGCCTTGTTTCCAGCAAATGTGTTTGCCACTGGATACGTTTTTAAATGGAGCGCTGTATACGAATAGGTTGTGCGAACCGTGTACGGTCATGTGGCCAAATGCTTAAGGCGACCGAAACATATACCAACTATACAAAAACGCTCTTAGAGGCCAGATCCCCATTGGTTCGGACCTTGCTCAAATAAAAAAAAAAGTTGTGCCATCCTTTTCGCCAGTCAATAACGGCGAAACACTATTGTCATGTCCCCAGTAAAGCCAACAATAAAAATTCCCAATCCTTAATCACAACCTAACAAACATTCAACCAGAAAAAATGTATAGTTCGGCGCTATATTTCAAACACGGACCAACAGGTGCAAATCGCTTTGGTTTTCTGGCTTTATTTTTGGACAATTAGAATCTTTAATGAGTTACTGTGTTCGGTAGCTTGTATCAATGTTTATACACTAAACAGTAAAACGCGTGTAAAGTGACTGGCTGTACTAAAGTAAGGTATCCGATTCACTAACACAACAGAAATGTCGCTATAACAACAGAAAGTTTGTTCTAATGGACCTACATTAAAGCAATTCAAGTATTAAGTACACTGTATGACTAAAATCGATTTGACAACTAGAATGCCGATAAAAGATGTTTGATCGAATAGCCTAACCGTATTTCATACCAACTGTCATTTCCCAAACCCCCTAAGCATTTTTTCGTGTTTTCATCGTGGAACTAAAAAAATAAAACTAAACTATAAACATGACTAATAAGTACAAGAGATACAAATGACTAATAAGTACTACAGATAACAATGAGTAATAAGTTCGAGTGATAAACTTCAGTTATAAGTATTCGGGATAAACATGAGTAATAAGTATCCAAATTAAAACATTTGTAAGTAACTGGCAAATAATGCCCGTTGGTCACAATGAAGTTTTATTTTGTGTACCGTGGTATATTTTGTGGAGTAAGTGTCACAAAACATGCTTGGTTATTTCGCGTATTCCCAAGGTTATGAGTGTTTTGTTGTATGCGTTGTTTTTACTGCGTGTCGCGTTGTTCTTGTGTTGATACTAACATTGGAAATTATCACATGCCTTAAAAGCATTTACTTTTGTTTATCTTATTGTTGGTATTGTAGATAAAATAAAGTTTTTTAACAGTCGTGTGGATGGATTACACGTTGTACGTTTTCGGTGTGAGTATTGTTAGTTTACGTTTTAAGTTTTTATTAATATATTTGCCCGCAATAGACAGTTAAACCTGGGTGTACTGGCTATTAAACAAATTAGAATATATTCACTCCGGTAACATTTCTAAATTTTAGTTTGATAAAATTTTACGAAAAGATGACAACTTCGTCATTGAGTGGTTCTTTACGAACTTTACATTCCAGATCAGCTGTGTCATGCAAAACCTTGCCGAGCACCCCACTTATTGACACCTACGCCAACCACGTTTTGCACGCGGTACACCGATCTCATAGATCTCCGCTCGCATCCGCTTCGTCGACACGGACAACCGTCAAACGGTTGTCGTTCACGCCGCCCGGGGTTGACGTAGGTTCGAGTGACGTGCGTGACGAGGTGATGCATGGAATTGTGAGCAAACCACTTACACACAGGCCCACACGAGAGGTCAGTTATTTTTGTTTCATTATATAACACAAGACTGCTGCTGCCAGACATGGCGTAAAGTTATTTGTTTCTTATAAAACTAACGAGAGAGGGAACGCTCCATATATTGAAATAAACAATCGTGAAAGTGTGTGTGCACCCAGACTTAGAATTTACAAATTTCTGGTGCATTTCCCGAAAGTTGCCCAAACCCTCCACTTACTAAATTTCCATTTGTCTTATGCCTTGTTATTTATGTTTATTCCTTGGAAACGGGTTGGCAATAATACGAACACTACTCAGAATATCTCTTATCCACAGTCGGGTTACTAAAGCTAAATTGTAATGTTTTCGATATAAATTCACCAATGGTTTAAGGTTAACTTTGCCAAGTTCCTCTGTTTAAGTACATGTAGAAACTGACATGTGCTTATAGTTGTATGCAAAACTGTTCTCATTTACCACTGTAGCTTTCTAACAAGCAAATAACAATCAAATATCCTATTATTTAGACTCGACGCATTAGTCCCCGCGACACGAGGTCAGCGCCTTCAAGAACAAAGCTTCCAACCTCGACTACTGGTCCACCCAGGCGATCAAAAACCTCTCTCGGTCAGCGAAAGAAACCTAACGCTATCAACATCAGCAGCGAATGGGAGACAAATCCTGGACCCTTTGCAACAGTCAAGGTGAAATATGCGTATGCCAAGGCTTATTTTCATTATCCGACCGATTAGTCTGGCGGTTTAGTGCGATGCCTTTCAACAGAAACGTCAAAGGTTCGAAGATGGTCGATAGTTAGTCGGTAATGTCCTTGGGCGGGCACTTAACGAACATCGTCTAAAACCAACGAAAAAATGGGTTCTAACAAATCGAAGAAACGTGTGTAGGCTATCACACACAACACACTGCAATAGGTCCGGTAACCTGACGGTGGGCGAGAGGTAATCTGAAGATTTCCCGTGTGTTAACCGCCCTTGGTTTTCCCACACACGGGGAAACATGAATAGCCTATCCCATTCTATCCTGTCCTATTACGGAGGTGTATCTTCCCAACATTGTTGTCCCTCTTTTTTCGCACATTAGGTCCCTGGAGTCGTAATTCTATGATAAAATAGTAATTTTATCCCATGGTTTTAGATGCATCTTGAAACCCTCTGAACGACGGCCCAATACATAAAACGCTCAGAGCCTTTCCGGTTGCATTTTGACCATGATATGTAACCAATGCCACTTATTCACCAGATGTTAGAATCCGACATGTGGGTAATATCACACTCCACACCAAGCCAGTACTTCCAGTCTGAGAACGAAGCAAAAGTCCCACGTTGGGAGTCGACAGTTGATTCCGTTCCACAAGCGGAGAAGAAATCCGTCCCGAGGTAGCTGATAAGTTCCGCCCACTTTAACATAACTTATTTAGGCGTCCTGCTGCGTCCGTGGAAGGTTTAAATGAGTCCGCAAGCACATCAACAATTTGCAAAACTTTTATTTGTTTTTGATTGTTGACATGTTTTTATCAACGAGACATTGTAACTCAAGGTAATTTCAAGTTTGTAGTGTTGGGAAACGCTGGTGTAGACTGTAGAACATGCTATTAAATTTGGTTGGAACTTTTAGAAATCCTAACTGGCCACAGTTTGCTTCGGGTTTATTTTTTTTAATTCTAGGGGAATTCCCACCGTCGAAAAAAATATAAAAAGTGCCATTTTCAGCATTTTCGGCGATATTTCCGAATTAGAAAAGAATATTTGCTTCGAATTTCTAAAAAATTAAAGATGTAAAACAAGAATCATAAGCATAACTAGAATTTTCCGACAGAATGACCTGTTGGTGTATTGCGTAGCCTAGTCAGTTGTGTCCTTGGGCAAGGCACTTAACGGGCAAGTGTTAATCACTGTCAATCATACAAAACACACTGCAATAGCTCCAGTAACTTGTCTAACCGGTTAGTCTGGCGATTTAGTGCGATGCCTTTCAACCAAAAGGTTGAAGGTTTAAAACTGATCGCTAGCTAGTCGTTTGTTTCACTGGGCAAGACACTTAACGAACATTACCTGAACCCAGCAGATTAATGGGTTCTACTAAATTGAAGGAACGTGTCAATCATAAACACCACACTGCAATAGCTATGGTAACCCGATGATGGGCGCGAGGCCGCGAGGTAATCTGACGATTGCCCGGGTGTTTACCCAATTTTTTTTCCATTCACAGGGATAATCATGATTATTCTATCCTATCCTAATTTTAATTATTCAGTGTACCATAGACATCCCCAAAATAGAACATGCCTCACCAAACGGAAATGCAATTGTATTACGCATATGAATAAGTTGGAAGCACAAAACTAAGATATCTCAATAATTATTGTTTTTAGTTTATTTACCCCAGCATGTAGGCACATGGACACATAACCTAAAATTAAGACACTTTCAAAACACAAACTTTTGTACATCTTGGAATTCTATAGCAATTTATGTTTCTTTCCACAGCCGAGCTGGAGCTCAGTGCACATTATTGATCCGCCAATATTCTTGCATAACATACTTATTTTAATTCCTTTAAATAGGTAGAAACATTTGTAAAAATATCAAATCTGTTTATAGATATGAACGCCAGTTAGGTGCTGCGCCAGAGTTTGGAAACAGCGCCCAGTGGTACACCTTTGCAGCCACCGATCCTATCAAGTATAAACCGGTTCTCACTGCATTTACGGGCAAGTTAAAATTTTACTTAGTTTTAGTTTGATTCTATTCTCTTAGAAGCATATTGCATTAAGTTAGTCTTGTTTTATTTCTGTAAATAAAATGTGGGTGGGAGGTTAATCGTCAGATTTCTTTACGCCCATTATCAGTGCTATTGCAGTTTATTTAAATGAATTTTTGTACGAATGTTTTTAGTATATATTGGTGAAACCTATGAATTTACTGTGGTGTTATTTATCAAATATACCCTAAACTGCAACCTCTCTAGAAACTGTACTAGGCACAAGAACATCAGATAAATATTCAATTTGTAATGTCCTACATGCCGATAAAAATAAATATACCACATTCCATTCTATATTCTTAAGTGTGTGACATTTAGTCAGTTGAAAATGATTAAAACAAACATATATTTTTATTTCTTTTAAGTCCATATATAAAGTTTTAAAATATAAATTAAATAAGTACTTATGCATAGTTTGAATTATACCTCCGAATTCTATGGTCAATGATACAATTCGGTTTTATTCTTATTTTTTCTCTCAATCATAGAAAAATCGAAAGGAGAGTTTTACTCGATTGAATCGAGAGTAAGTCATAAGGTGGCTCAACAATTGGAAGCAAATCCAAGTATAAGGATTGGGATCAATGGGAAAGTTGTTTCAAACTCAATGAAGGTAATCATCACAAAATAACGCACAAATTTTACTGTATATCTATAAGGGTTACAGGTTGAAAACTTGTCCCTAACCAATTGGTTGTATGTTTGCGAATTGCACTTAATGGACATTGCATGAACCCAGTGGTTTAATGGGTTCTACCAAATTAAAGGAACATGTGGATCATACACAACACATTGTAATAGCTCCGATAAGCCGACAGTGGGCCCGAGGTGATCTGCTGATTGCCCGTGTGTCAACCCCCTTGGTTTCCCTATTTACGGGTATAAACATAAAATTCTCCTATCCTAAATGTAACTATAGATCTATGTATGCCTGCCCGATTAGCTTGGTGGATCAGTTGGTCATCTTTCAATCGAAGGGTTGTAGCTTCAAAACTTGTCGCTAGCCAATCGGTTGTGTCCTTGGGCAATGCACTTAACGAACATTACCTGAACCCAGTGGAATAATGAGTTCCACCAAATTAAGGGAATGTCTCAATCATACACAACTCAATGTAATAGCTTCAATGACCTTAGGGTGGATATGAGATGAGCTGAGGATATGTGTTTTTCGCCCTTTGCGTTTTCCCATTCACAGGGATAAACTCGAATATCCTATATCCTTTTATATTGGCCGAATGGTTATTAGTGAAATGTTAAGTTTTATTCTCTTAAGGGTCAAAACCGATTTTAATCTTAATTCAACCTTTGTAGGTGGCAAACAACACAGATGATACAACCACTGATATCAATGAAAGTTGGTCTGATGATGATGATGACAGTGGAAGAGAATCTATTGTGTAAGTTTTAATTATATTTACCTGGTTTGCAACTCCAGATGTGAATCTGTTGTCATTACACCCATTGCAACACTTGAATAACTGGAACCTTTCAATGAGTTTGTTTGTGTACCTTGCTTAGTTTTAGATCCTGGATCTCTTAATCCTTTTCTAGATCAGTTTAAGGTGTTTTTTCGAACTCAATTACTTGGGTTTATCTACTATGTTTGTTTGTACCTAGTCTAACTTATGAGCCAGAATAACACTAGGTATGGTATAGTTTAAAAACCACAACACCAAGATTAGGTGTTTTATAAACGATTTTGAAAACCTAAAATCCAAATAAGACAGCAATAATAAAAAATATTTAAATAGTTTTACAAATCAAATATAACAGCAAAAATTTTAAATATTCAAGTTAACCAAATCCAGATTCGAACTAAGGATGCATAGACTTTCTATTTAGTCAGTTTTACCTGACCTGGGGATTACCAGAATATTAATTTATTTTACCCGACCTGGGTGGCAAAACTCTTGACAAAAATCTCAAAAAATTTCACTCACATGACAAAACCTACAAAATAAATTAAAACGCAGGAATTCCTCTCATTCTGGAAGCGAATTAAACTCTCAGAAGCAAAGTGAGGTTGAAACCTCAGACGAGAAGGAAAACCTTAACTTCAGCCTTCTTCGTTACATTGGATCAGCTAGAACACCGAACCCGTACGTTGGATCGTCCACACAGGGAACCACATGCACTACATCCAGCGGTGGAGGTGAAAAGCCGAGTGTCAGGATCGAAAAAGATGATGAAGCAGTTTGGAAAGTTCTGGAAGGCACCTCGCCTTCGTTTTGGATGACAAAGGAGAAATGGAGACAGAAATTAATGGAGACCATGCGGAAAGCAGGGAAAGCAAAGCAGGAAATTGAACAGTTGGAGGAGGAAAATGAACCGCTTTCCTGGGAAAAGCAGTTGGAAAAACAAGACACAAAAGTTCTGGAAGCGAACATGGAAAACGACAACTTCGGAAGGAAGGTTTGGAGATTTTGTTTTTTTTGTTGGAGAACATTTTGTTTTTTGTTGGATTTGTTAACTGTTGGAGAAAAAATCCATATTGTAGGATTAATTTATAAATATTGTAGCATATCTTACATATGCACAATCATTTTAATGCTTACCTATTTCAATTTCTGTATCTATGTTAGTGGACTGTTCTCCCAGTTTTTAAAATGTGTATTAGCTAGCTAGTCGGTTGTGTCCTTGGGCAAGTCCCTTAACGGAAATTGCCTGAACCCAGCAGATTAATGGGTTCTACCAAACTGAAAAAACATGATGTGAATCAGACACAACACACTGTTATGGCTACGGTAAATCTGCTAATTGCTCGTGTGTTAACATCTTTGGTTTTATCACAGGGATGAACATAAATATCTTATCCTATCCTATGACCTATTAGTTTTAATATTTGTGTTTAGTTTAAGATGCAGTTGAACTCCATCTGGTGTTTCTGGTACTTATTGAACCCATTATTTTCGACTGTGACCAACTAATTATGTGTCTAATTATACAAAACAAAACATTTTTCACAGGCTGTGAACTTGTCTCTGCCAGTGGTGTTCAACAAACTGATATCGTACAATAACCTGTCGGCTGACTTCCTACACACAACCACCTCTGGATACCGTCCTCACTCTAGTGTGTCAGCCGTTGACAAAGACCTCAATGTGAAGCCTCCGTTTCGTCCAAATTCCTCATTTATGACGTATGTATAAGACTAGGTGTTTAGTGATAGGTTGCGGTTATTTTCCTTATTGGTGGAGGAATTTTTGGAAAGTAATTGTCACCATGTGTGTTTTCGTGTATCATGGTGTGTGTTTGTGTATCATGGTGTGTGTGTGTGCGTGTGTTAACCAAACTAACCAAACTAACTAATGCTGACCGGCTTATCTTTTAAAATCCAAAATTATTTTTAAATAAAACTACATAAAGAAAATAAAATCATTTTAAAATTTCTTAAAATATAAACTTTCTTCAGGTACCCCACCAGTGAGCAACACAGTGGAACCAACTACAAACCGCGGTCATTTACTGATTTTCTGAAACACAGCGAAAATGCTTCCACAATGAGAGTGAATGGTGGCAATCCAGACAATCAAGGTTTGTGTTTATAAACACCTACTTGCTTATAGTGAAACACAATTGTGTTACAGTAGGATGGTAATTTTCTGATTCGTCGCAGCCACCTTCAGGTTACAGGAGCTATTGCAACATGTTGTATATGATAAATACTTTGCTTCAGTTTTAGTTATCTACTTGACCCAAGCGATTTCTGCTAAATGTATTATGTGCATTGACACAACCATCTTGTGACTAGTTTTGATCCCACAACCTTTTGGCTGAAGGGAAATGTAACCCATTAAGCTAATAAGCCTGAATATATGTTTTGTTCCTAATCTGTAGTAATAATGTGGTATACCAACTTTTCCTTACTTTCATAATCTGACGTTTATGAACTAACCTATCCCACATATCAGAAGCCTTTATGCAAATTGGTTATAAAAACCAATACCATTCCACTTAGAAGGCCGTCGCAGCAAAACTGATGACGTGAGTGAAGAAGAACTAAATGCATTGCGGCAGGAGGCAGCTTACAACATGAAGCTGTCAGCTCGCGCAAATGATAACGAAGTACAGAACGGATATAGTGAAGTAACTGTACCGGTTGCGGTCAGCATTGCTGAACTCAGTAAAACTCCAAGCAGGTAACTATATTCATTATCATGCACAAGTTTATATGAGATTATGATAAATCCTTTAGAATAGGACTGGATGTTCATGATTATGAGTTTAGACCCGGTTATGGGAAAACCAAGGGTGTTAACACACTAGCAATTATCAGATCAGCTTGCACCCACTGTCAGGTTGCCGGATCTAATGCAGTGTGTTGTGTTTAACATACATGTTCTTTTAATTTGGCTAAACCCAATAATCCGCTGGGTTCAGGCAATGTCCGCTACGTGCCTTGCCCAAGGACACAACCAACTATCTAGCAACCAGTTTCAACCTGCAACCTTTTCGGTTAAAAGGCGACCCATTGAACCGCTGGACTTGTCATACTATATATCTCACCTGGCATGACTAGTGTCAAGTGCAATTAGGTTAAACAAAATATAAAATCTAATTATCTACATTGCAGGAAAGTAACGTTAAACAGTTTCCCAGTGAAGCCGGGTGCTGTGATAAGCAATGTAGAAATCCAGCCTTCTCACAGGTACATTGTATTACATTCTGCATGACTTTATAAATACTATTTAAGCGACTTTTCCTGTCAAAATAATCTGGCAATAACTCTGTCTTACATAATGTTAAACAACTATTTAAATACGAACTTTAATTTTTTTCCTTTTTGCTATTAATTTTTTCTGTTATGTATAAATATGACATGCTATAACGAAATATGACATACTATAATTCTTTTTTTCTCTTTTCTTATATTGTAATTAAATTTTCTTTCAATTGTAGTTATCT
>CH002094.1:70437-84141 GCA_000149265.1 Ciona savignyi | reverse complement strand
TATTAAGCAAGATATATTACAGCATGGCGTATTAAGCAAGATATATAACAACATGTTTTTTTTAAGGCAAGATATATTATAGAACACCATATATTTTTCAGCAAAAAAATTTACTACATGGGTAATAATAAATTCCAGGTATAATTTTAAAAAGGGATACTTATGTGAAACTATATGCATTTTGTTTTAGCCCTAATGTTGTTTGATAATGCATTATCAAAATGAAAATAGGTATAGAGCATGAACCAAATACTTATATGTACATTAACAGTGTTTGACGTAAGTAAAATAAATAGTGAAACATACCCAGCTTGAATTGTGATGTTTTCCAGCACAACATCGGGTTGATTTGTGGCAGAAACACTGACTAAATATTCATCCTTATACCCTGATGGTGGTGTAAATGTGACGGATATAGTTGACAAAGTCACGTTGAACTGCGCTGCTTCAACAGAGTTGGGGACTGTGGGAAAATAGGTTTGTTATGGGGAAGCCAGAGCACTATTCAGAGACCATCCCACACCAGACGCCTAAAGTCAGATTGCTGACATTTTTATAGTGTTTTAAGTGAATAACCAAAGCTATAAGTGGACAAGTAAGTCGTTTGGTAAGTATTTCATAATTGCTATGTAACCTAACTTAAGGAAATGGTTATATTAAATTTTAAAAAAACTACTAGTGAATAACCGAAGTTATAAGTGTGTGAATACTGATTAGTGAATGGTTTGTTTAATTCTATTGTATGACATTTTAGACCATTTTCTTTTTTAGCCTAAAAATAAAATTATACTGGATTACAAAATGTTAAAATCTATGAAAAACTGTAGCATTTTAGAATATAGGAAATTAGACCATTTATGTAGATAGTTGTAATATCTTAATTTTCCAAAACTTTTTGACATAATACCACCAAGGGTAACAAACTCAAGTTTAACTTACTGGTTGTGTCTGTTAGTTGAACTGCTTCGCCAACACTACCATTTAGATAACCATGAGGAGTTAATGTGAGTCTATATCTTCCACCAGGAACCAGATCATTCACAACCACATTAATATCTTCACTGCTGTGTGTAACGGTGAAATGGATATTAAGTTTTAGTAATTCCCTATTTCGGCACGGTATAATGTTCACTGAAAGTGTTTCATTAGTTTAATAATTAGTTTATAACAGCAAGTAAAACATAGGGTTGCACAAAAATGGGGAAGATGACAAAATGAAAAGTTGTTTAGACACATCAATAAAAAAGGTAAAAATCAATGGTGAAAACCAGAGTGGGAAATTCGAATCAGATTAGGATACAGAAATCAAATTGGGAAATACAAAACAGAGTGTGAAATACAAAACGGATTGGGAAATACAAACCAGATTGGGAAAAATGAAACCAGGGTAAATCACATTGTTTCCATGATTTAATCAATTAGTTTATTTTTGTTACTTTACTTATATTAAAGTAGATTCACAATTATTATAATAAGAAATGCAAGTAAATAAAAAAATAGAAAATTTAAGCAAAAACACAAAATATTCAATGCTTACTATTTACCTCGTTTTATTTGGTGAAATTATCATAGCAAATGGGAGTTTGTGAAGGCAATGCTGTATCATTAGCATCCAAGGTGTAATAAGTAACAGCAGGATCCATGTTCCATGTTAAGTTAAAACTAGTTTCATTTTTGTTTTCAACCGAAAAATGCAATGGGCTTCAATGGAGGCACTGAAAGAGTTTATACATTTATAAGTATAACATTATTTAATAGATCTATTTGCATTTGTATAATTAAGCAGAATTTTTTGCAAGGTTGTATGATTAAGCAGAATTTTTTTGTTCAGCCAATGGATAGGATATTCATGTTGAACCCCGTTAATGGGAAAACCAAGGGTGGTAACACACCAATCCTCAGATAACTGTCGGGTTACTGGAGCAATTGTAGTATGTTGTATATGATACACACATTTCTTTTTTATAGAACCCATTTATCAGCTGAGTTTAGCCTATGTCTGTTAAGTGCCTTTCCCAAGGACACAACCGACTAGCTAGCGACCAGTTTCGAACCTGCAACCTTTCGGTTGAAATGCGTCGCACAATTATTAACACGAGGTTGTATGATTTGGCGGGATCAATTTTTCAGCCAATGTTATATAAAGAACAATTCATTATTATTTTAAACTTTCTACACACTGATAGCTTTAAGCCTAACTGTGATAAAACATGAACATCAGGAATTTATGGATTTTGAAAGGTTTTTAAAATATTATTATCAATTTGAACACTCAAGGTTAAAAACCTTGTGTTTTTTTCCCAAATTTAGAAAACAACTAATTTAATTGTGTAAAAATATTTAAAAATACAAATTGTTGACTGAAATTTGCCCTAAACTCTTTTTGCATTATCTGATACATTTAGAGTATACTTACATGTTTGGACAACTTTCGAAGATGGAATGCTTGATTTATTTCCAGTTTGTAAATGCACAACAACATTATAAAGCTTCCCTGACATTAGGCCAGTAATAACGGTTTGTGGAGAGCTGTTGTTTGCCAAAAATGTAATGGTCTGGAGAAATTAGATGTTATTATAAACAATTATAGACTTTGTAACTAAGATGCAAGCAGATTTTCCCATCAGGATAAGGGTTACTACACAAACGAAAATTTGCAAGATCAAATCCAACTTTTAAAGTTGTGACCTTGAAAAACGCACCTAAACGATGTTGCTTAAAAACAGAGGATACATGGGTAAAACAATATAATTTTATTTATGTTTTTTTCCCTTTACTAAACACTGCAATACCATACATCAAATGAATAAGAGTAAAATAGATATGAACATTGCAATTAATTAATATACAAGAAAGTTTAGTTTAGTTTTTGTTTCCACGATGAAAACACAAAGTGAAAGAACACGTCTAAAATCCAATAAATTATCAAACACCACTTACCTTCAGTGGAAGATCATTGTTGTCATTCCTTACAGTGACAACATATTGATCGAAAGTTGGCTGGGGTATGGGATTGATGCTGATTGTTATATTGGATGGTGAGGGAATAGCACTCCAATCTGACCAAGGCTCTGATAGTTAAATAAGTAAGTTATAAAATAAGCTTTATTTTGCATTCTCAAATCTTCTAAGTTAGGTCTTACCATAGGAAATTAATATTTTAAACATAAGAATAGGAAAACACAATCGTCTTAATCTTTTATCAGTTAATTATTTTCAATATTTGGGTATAACACAGAAAATCATTAGACTAACTCAAGCCTTTTGTTTAGAACTAGTTCTTTTACAGTGTATTGTACATGATTAATACATTTTAAGTGATCCAAAGAAGTTAACTTTGGTTTACTACTTCAGAAAATACGGTGTTCAAATAAGCAATAAATAAGTATGAAACATGAAGTGGCATAACAAACCAATCTTAAGATAAGTAGTGGTACACTTATTCAACTAATATCAATTGTTCCAAATAGAATATTCTAGGAAAGAATATTCATGTTTAATCCTGTGAATGGGAAAACCAAGGGGGTTAACACACGGGCAATCGTCAAATCACCTCGCGCCCACTGTCGTGTTACCGGAGCTATTACAGTGTGCTGTGTATGATACAAACATTTTAATTTGATAGAACCAATTAATCTGCTGGGTTCAGGCAATGTCCGTAGAGCACCTTGCCCAAGGACACGACCGACTAGATAGCGACCAGTTTCGAACCTTAAACCTTTTGGTTAAAAGGCACCGCACTAAACCATCAGACTAACCGGTCAACCTATCCTACATACCTGTTTCATTGAATATGCTGGAGGGAGTTCCAAAACTATTAATCAAACTTCCCTTGGGAGTTAAGGTCAACATGTAGAGTGAACCAGGGTGGAGCTTTGATATGTTGAACAATAACTTTTCCGCGCTGTAAGTGAACACACCCATATTAGGGGTCAAAATACACATAAATAAAATATTTTTCAGATAAAAAACTGTGTTTAAACTGTAAAAAATGAGGTAAGTATTTAAAATAAAAAATAAAGTCTAGTGGTTTAGTGAGTCGCATTTAACCTAAAAGTTGCAGGTTCGAAACTAGCTGTTAGCTTGTCGGTTGTGTCTTTGGGCAAGGCACTTACCGGACATTGCTTGAACCCAGCAGATTAATGGATTGTGCTTAATTGAAGGAAGATGTAAATCAGACACAACACATTGCAATAGCTCTGGTAACTTGACGGTGGGCACGAGGTAATCTGACGATTACCCGTGTGTTAACCCCCTTGCTTAAACTCTAACCTAAACCTAACTTTTAATAAAAATTTGATTTAGACACATACCATCATCTAAATCTAATCTGTATATTACTACTCTTGTTCTAATCTGTATATTACTAAAGGTAGAATTAATATAAAACAAATTTGATTTACCTTAAGTGGAGCAGAGGGTCGACTACAATAGAAATATTTGCTTCAGTTGTTAGGTTCATGTTATGTGCTTCCAGTAAATATGAAGTCACAGCAGGATCATATATCCAAACCAGGTCAAAACTAGTCGGACGGGAGTTAACGACAGCAAATCCTTCAGCTTGATTGGGATCCACTGAAAATGGAAATTGATAAAATAACCTTATTAAAGCAATCTTGTGTGAACAGTTTAGTAGTTAAAAAAAAGGTTTAAAATTTTTTTTAACAACTAATAAAGTCAAGTTTATGTAGCCAATTAGCTTGGTCACTTATAGCATTTACCATGAGCTGATTGGTTGAAACCATTTGCTCGGCTAGCTAGACGATTGTGAGACTGAACCCAGTAAATTAGCAAAACTAAAACATTACATATGTCTGAATCCTCTACAATACACTCCAATAGACCTATTGTGGGTTTAAGGGCATCTAATTATACGTTTTTGGACATGTTCTAACAACGGTCATTTGCCATTTTTTCCCGTTTTCCAAACTTTTATTAAAGGTCCTGCATCATGTTTTCATTGTGGAAACAAAAATAAACCAAATTTAACTATTACGTGATATAGGTGTAAACAGATGATTGCATGTGATAGTGCGCGTGTAATCATGTACCTACAATAATAAAATATCCTATACTATATGGAATATGCTCAAGGTTTTTAAAGGTGCATCCTGCTGAAACATTATCACAGCAATAACTACTCACATGTTGTAACTGCTACTGTCGCTGGTAATCCAAGACTTTCATTTGTTTTTAAACGCAGAGATATTTGGTATGGTGCACCTGCTTTAAGACCATCAAACTGAACCAATGGGTTTGTTTCATTCGATGAGATCGTTTTGTTCTAGTGACGAATATTTTAAATTTAATTCCGGTAAATTTTTTAAAGTATAATAAAATATCACTGGCAAAAATAGTTAAAGAAAAACAAAAATGTCAAAATATTATAACATGTGAACATAAAATACAATGAAAATATTGAAAAAAATGACCACACATTCATTTAGTGATTTAATTTGACGACATCTAAACATCATACTTTACCTGTAGTTCAATGCTTGGGTCACCTTTTGAAATAGAAACAACATATTCGGTGAAGTTTCTTGGCTCAGGTACAGGGTTAATGTTGATTGTAATCGATGATGCATTTGGAAGTGCAACCCAGTCGTACCACACTCCTAGAAAATTTGGGTTAAAAAAGTTTTGGTCTGTTACAGGGGATTGTTAAGACAATAATTCATTAAGATCACAACTTACTATTTACCAGCTGATTTAAGAGTAGTTTTTGATTTACAGTACCAATATAGTTAAAAGGCCAGACAATCCCCATTTAATCATTTCACAAATAACACATCTAGGATAGGATAGGATATTCATGTTTATCTCTGTGAATGGGAAAACCAAGGGGGTTAACATACAGGCAATCATCAGATCACCTTGCGCCCACTTTGGGTTACCGGAGCTATTGTAGTAGGTTGTATATGATTTACGTGTTTCTGCAATTTGGTAGAACTCATTAATCCGTTGGGTTCAGGCAATGTCCTTCAAGTTCCTTGCCCAAGGACACAACCAACTAGCTAGTGACCAGTTTCGAATCTGAAACTTTTCGGTTAAAAGCTGTCGCACTATACCACCAGACTAACCGGTTGGAGTATGCACAATTAACCTAGTAGACAATTAACAATGTATTACCAGGTGTGAGGGTGGTTGTGTAAAATTCCGACGTTGTGCTTTTGTTTCCAGCAAGAGTAGAAATTGTCAACACATAGTTTGTCTGCGGAGTTATCCCTTGGCTGAATACTATTGGTATGTTCTCAAACCTGTGGTTTAAAAAATTATGTTATCAAGGTGTACATGATATGCCATCTTAACCTCAGGGTAATTATAAATATAAAACCGATATTTTCATTGATTTTTAATAACAGATATGATGTAGATTTGCATGTTTTCATATTTTGGTATAACCCATGAAATTCCACTTGATTTAAGCAATTTCTACCAGTATCGAAGGAAAAGCAATGGCATTCTATTTCGCAGTGACCATTGGGTAACCGTCGCTATTTAAGTGTGTTGTATAGAAATAAGATAATATTTCAGTTTAACTGCAACCCATAACCCAATGGATTCATGCAATTATCGCTTAGTGTTTTTCCTAAGGACACAACCAACTAACTAGCAACCAGTTTTGGTTCCACAATGTTTTGTTCGAAAGGCGCTGCAAAAAACGACCAAGCTGTTCAGACAAAAACAACTAATAATAAAATATAGAAAAAATACTGCAGTGCAATTTATCCAGTCGTACATTAAGAACCAACTTCTTATCATAACTTACCCTTGCTCAACAAGTCTCGACCCAATAATATCCGAGATGTTGTTTTCTGGTGCAATTTCCACTTTGTACATGTCTTTATATCCTCTGGAGGGCGAGAAAGAGAGTGATATGGTTGAGTAACTCGGACGTAATTCAACATCAACAACAGGACTTGGCTCTGTGGGGTAGGGATGGTAAAATTAAAATATAACAAAACACTTTGCGACTGTAGGCATAAACGATAGCTATATCAACAATTGGATTTGGATTTGTGAGGTGTAGATGGTCATTTTTAAAATAAAACACAAGAAGTGCAAACTCCTTGAATTTGAGTATATAATCATTATGGGTATATGAAAAGTGAAGCGATGTCCAAAACTGTATTTGGCTTTGGGGGTGTCGATGAATAAGTTTATGTAAAAATGCGACTTTAAAAATTGTATTGAATCTAAAAGTCAGGTGTTATAAATTTTTATGTTAGACAATATGCCTTAGATGTCTTAGATCTTGTATCAAACTTATATATAATTAATTGCTTGTTTACTGGAAATAAATAAAATAAATTTGTGTTATGTATACTTTTATATCTGATTAATTATGGTATATGAGCATAAATTGGGCTTTTACAATAGTTTGGAAAATATAATTATTTTTAAACTATAATCTGACCTGTTCTGGCATAGAGAATAGCACGAGAACCATTGCTGTTAACACCCAATGGTGTTAGTTTGATGGAGTGGTTGAATCCAGGTTGTAAATCAGTGAAATTGAAGCTGATTGTAGTTTCACTGGAAAAAAAAGTAGTTTAGATGCTGTATTTATAACTGTTTGCTCCAGCTTTTAGATGACAGGTTATGGCAGGCATGGGCAACATACAGCCCGTGACTGGGTCTGGCCTGGGAAGGGGTTTTGTCCGGACCACAGACTGTATCTAACGTTACTCTGTAATTAAGATATTAAATACTATTCATGTAATAATCCGGCCTACCAATCACTTCATTTTTCCACATATGTAGTTTTAAAACTAACCTTATTAAATAAGAAATAAAAAATTACCTTGTATTAGTTGGAGGATTGACATTGAAAGTAAGTATTTGGGCAGACAAGTTCCCCAAATTCTGAATCTCCAATTGATAAGATGTAACAGCTGGATCATTATCCCACAAGACACTAATACTTGTTTGCGTTGTTTCAGATGCTTCAAGACCAATCGGTTTTCGTGGAGGGTCTGAATGTATAAAATATTGCGAATCATTATGTGTAAGATTCTATTCTAAATATCAACTACTAATTGTTATCCATTACAAGTGGGGTAAGTACAATAATTTAAACAGCCACTATAACTCTACACTTTGTGCATGGAGTAATTTAAATTTATTTGCACAGTTTAATTATAAAATATATTGCAATTACCACAACGTAACACCTTTAGTAAAAGAGGTTACAAACTAGAAAAAATAAGGTTTAATCTATCCGATCAATAAAATGAAAGATTTATAATCAATCCGAATTAAACCAGTAGCGGCAGCTAAATTGTCTGCTTTATTCTGTTTTAGAGGTGTATATTAGTCAACTTTCTTAATAACGATTCTGTATTTCAAGATACTTATTTAGGATAGGATATTCATGTTTATCCCCGTGAATGGGAAAACCAAGGGGGTTAACACACGGACAATCGTCAGATCACCTCTCACCCACCGTCGGGTTACCGAAGAAATTGCAGAGTGTTGTATATGATAGACACGTTCCTTCAATTTGGTAGATTCCATCAATCCGCTAGGTTTTAAATGTATGTCACCTGTCATAACAAGCTTAGTATATGGGGTGCTAGTTGTTGCGTTGCTTTCAACTTGCATCTGAACAATGTAAAGGGATCCTGCTTTTAAACCAGGGAAACTTCTAGAAGGATTTGCTTCATCTGATGCAATTGTTGCATTCTGGAAAAAGAAATAAAAAAAATAGGGTAACTTCACCAATAACTGTTCAAAATGTAGTAAAATAATGCCAATATAAAGAAATAATAGTGAAACTTCTACCTACTAATAAACTAGGCATTAAGTATATACGATAAGTTACTATAGTTTTCTGATTTGTAATCAGTTATAACGCAATTGTAGCATTCTAGTCAAAGAAACAAATTAATGATTAATTACAAATATAAAGTGTAAAATGTGTACCTTCACCAATTACTGTTCAAACTTACAAAATATAGTAAAATAATGCCAATATAAAGAAATAATAGTGATACTACATGAAAAAGTTACTACCTACTAATAAATAAGGTTTAAGGAACATAAGATAATTTATTATACTTTTCTGATATTAACGGAGTTGTAACTTAATGTCAGAATTTTAAAATTTAAAATATTCTAGCCCACAGAATAATACGCGTTCCAGAAAACTAATTATACATAACCATGCACATACTGCTACATATTAACATTATTTGATGATAAATTATATATATATGTTTTACCTGTAGAACATTGTTTGGGTCATCATGGCTTGCAACTGACACAAAGTATTGTTCAATTGGTTGTGGTGTAGTTGATATGTTGACCATAATGCTGTCATCACTTGGTGTGGTGGTCCAATCAAATCCTGGTAGAACATGAAGGTGGTGGGTTAAACTTTAGAATAAAATAGTTTGATAATAAATCTTTGTTTTGGCCACATTAATAACAAATTTCACTACGACCTAAAAAAGTTCTACAAAAAATGTAAAAAATGAGAAAAAACATTGATTAATACAATGCAAAACATTCTTTATTGTAAAATATTAACTTTAATTTAAACAAAAATATAAAAAAACAAATATAATTACAACAAAATATTTACCTGTTCTAAAGGTTCCAATATTAAAAGATGACACAGCAAATTTAGTGCCAGCAACAGTGACAAATACAAGCGAATATTCAGTTTCTGGGAAAATCCCGGTCACATACTGTTTCGCAACATTTTCAGAGCTGAAAAAAAAGTTGAAGAATTTTTTAAAAAAGCATATTAAAATAAAATTAAAATAAAAAAAATAAAAAAGTTTTAGCACAAAATTATTGATATTTTTACACCAAAATTATTTACATTCTTTAAGTTAGTAGAGAGAAGCAACCCCACAAGTTATTCAATGACATCAGAAAATAAATTAACATATTTTAATTTTCCACACAAGTTGTTTTCATAAACCACAGCGGAAGAAAAAATTACAAATATAGGTTTTACACACAATTTAGGCAATGATACAATTAGATTAAACATTAAATACAGATTAACTGAAAGAATATAAAGAACTTAGCAACCAAGATGGTAACTTACCCTGGTAGAACAGTGCTTGTATTTATGAGGCTTGAATCATTGGTTCGAACAATAGAGACTTCGTATAAATCTTTGAACCCAATTGCAGGGGTAAAAGAAAACAAAGATATAGAGCTGGTGTTAGCATCAATATAGATATCAAGGACAGTAGATGGATCTGGAAAAAAAACAAGATTGCAATGTTATATTTGATATCGGCAGTTTTCACATTTTTAATGGAAAATGCATAAATTTAGATTAGGGGATTTTACCTAACAAAGCAAAAAATTTGAATGAAAGGGCCTAAAATAATAATGTAAAAAGAACATGGTAGCTTGCTGTAAATTTTTAAACTTGTTCTATTTTTTCAATCATTTATTTTAGGAAGTGCAATAATAGTTGCCGTTTTGACATTTATTTCCGCTTTCTTTAGTTTTAACTTGTATGTGAATTAAAAAATAAAATATTTAAAAAAACGTAATAAACTAAACTGAACTATTAAATTATACAGCAATAGCAAAAATTAATGTTCTACTGACCAGTTCGATTCTGTTCTTGCTGTGGAAGCCCGAAGCTATCATTGCGCTCTCCCCTTGGTATGACTGATATGAGGTGAAGTGACCCGGGAATTAAACCAGTTACATTTATGTTCAAACTGCCATTCCTGCATGGGAATTGTATGGTGATTGAATAGAAGAATTTTTGGTTAGGATTGAAATACTAGTTTCTTGTAGAAAAAGGATATTTATGACATGGGTTTTGAATCGGATTAACTTGTGACTGAGCTTGTGCAATGTGTTTAGGATAGAATAGGATAGGATATTCACGTTTACTGAGCTTGTGCAATGTGTTTAGGATAGGATATTCACGTTTATTCCCATGAATGGTAAAACCAAGGGGGTGAACAAACGGGTAATCGTCAGATCACCTCACACCCACCGTCGGGTTACCGGAGCTGTTGCAGTGTGTTGTGTATGATAGATACGTTCCGTCAATTTGGTGGTCAACCCTAACCACAGCTCTGTTTATTAAATATGGTCCCAGAACACCAACTACAAAACTTGTTAGAAAACATAGAAAACTTACCGAGCAGCTATAACAGGGTCTATTGTAAGAGTGACATTTTCCATAGACGGAATATCAAGGTTGTGCACTTGTATGTTGTATTCCGATACAGAAGTGTCGTAATCCCAAGATAAATCAAAACTTGTTTGTGTGGAGCTAGTGACTGTTAAGCCTTCTGGTGTAAATGGTGGCACTGAGGAAAAAATTGAAAGGTGTTATAAAGGAATAATTTATGTAATAGAAGAAAATATTTTCTATAATAAAAAAGATTTCGGTAATAAAAAGGAATAATAGGGTATAATTAAACATTACACAAGAAGTTAGATATTTAAACAATATTGATCGATACAGTGAAACTGGCAAAAAATATTTAAATGGACTGATTTAAAATGGACTCAAAATAATTTGAAAATCTGGGTATTTAAAGTTTATTATTAAAAACTGTTGATTTTAAAACTGTTGATTTTGTATATATTATAGATTTTGCGTGTGCATCAAATCACGCGACATGTCATAAAAAGTGGCACGAGTTCTAGAAATTCATGGTCTGTTATACTGTTATAGGAAAATTCTTTACATATACAGATACAGTTTATTACAATTATAGAATATTCTTACATGTAGTCGAAGATTTATTGCTAGGAATTCCTAGTTTGTCTCCAGTTTTCAATCGCAGCGTAACATGATACAACGCTCCTGATTTTAAACCATCAACCGAAACTGAAGTTTCATTGGATGGCACAGTTACATTCTAGTGGAAAAAGTTAATGTTATTAAGTTATCATGATGTGTTTTAATCTGGGAAAGGATATAGTGGGCATGCAATATTCTTACGATGTCAACCCATGTGATAACCCTGCTTGCGTATTTGTGATTTGAGAACTCCTCTGTTATTTCCCATTCGGGGTATAAAACATGACAGTATTTAACGGGACATAAGACACTCCATAAATCCTTTTTTCTCAAAAATTGATTGTACTCCTAATATGTGGATCAATGCCTACACTTAAAACCAGTACCAGTAACATTAGTATACAAAAAAGGACAATATGGTTACAATATATCCTACATATATAAATTAAAGCATATTAAAAGCATTGTTTTCATTGTTCCTTTACGTAACAATGCAGATACAATTAAAATTGCTATCAACCTTTATTATAACATCAGGGTCACTTCCGCTTGAAACTGATATCAAATATTCATCAAAATCCATCAACAATGGAAGAGAATTAATCTCGATAATTAGACTTGATGCATTAGGTGTGATGCTCCAATTCTCCCATTTGCCTAAAATGATAGTGGGTTATATTTTGATATATATTTGATTGCTGGGCAGACTTTTAGGCAGTGTTTCTATTGTAGTCCATTTAAAGTATTTAGAAAAAACTTATTTATTGTATGCATATGGGTTGTTGCAAGTACATGCACATATGCCTGTGGAAAGAAGCAGTTAGTTCACATCAAAGCAGTTAGTTACCTGTGGCACATCAATTAGCCCGAATTGCGTTGTTTCAGAATAAATGGTTGTTTCAAAACAGAAAAAAAATGCCTTCAGCATATATAAATAACTAAAGCTTCAGTAACTGAACAGTGGGTGTCAGGTAATCTTATGATTGCATGTGTGTTTCTTCATTCAGAGAAATAAAACATAAATATGCTATCCTATCCTATTTAGTTTACCTCAGAGGTGTAAATATTTGAATTCTATTTTCTTTAATTTTTTATTTTAGATAATAACTATCTAAGATAAATTTTCTGTCTTTCTGCTTTATTTTAAAATTTTTCGATTAGAAAATAAAACCCTGATATCAAACAACATACCTTGTACTGGGGTGGCAGTGTTAAAGGTTGAAGAAGCTGATTTTGTTCCAGCAACGGTGATGAATGTGATTGAATAGTTCGTTTCAGGTTTGATTTGTGCGCTGAACGTGGCTGATAGCGTTGGGCTACTAAATAGGAAAAAGGAGGTTATGAATCATAGGCAGAGCACTTAAAACTTAAGGAACACCCTGCAAGTGTTATTAAAAACAACTACAAAACAATAAAGCCATGATGATTTATGGCTAATATTAAATTTACATCCTAAACATTTGTTATTTTTTTATTGATGGCTGGTCCGTAAACTGACACCTAACTAAACTTTTCGCATGCGAAAAGGTTTACAGTTCCATTGTTTACAACATACAGCCAGATCGTTGTCACAAACAATCATATCAAAACACAATAACAGTGTTACAGAATGTTTTTTTTTAACTTTTTTTTATGAAGAATGTTTTCTTTAATTTTGAAGTATGTTTTAAGAAAGCATTTGCGAAAAATGTTTTTTTTTTTAATTTTTTTATAAAGAATGTTTTAAGAAAGCATTTGCGAAGAATGTTTTTTTTTTAATTTTTTTATGAAGAATGTTTTAAGAAAGCATTTGCGAAGAATGTTTTTTTTTAAAGCAAAAGTCAGAGGTTCATCTCATGAAATACTAAAAGTCAATGTTTATAAAGAAATATGCATAATAACCTTGGTTCCACTTGTTGGTTCTCAAGTACACTGCTAGGGTTGCTTGTCTCAGAGAGAGTGATGTTATAATAATCTTTATATCC